>JAKSZP010014568.1:0-185980 GCA_022478985.1 Massospora cicadina
CTTCTGCAGCTGGTGTTGCAGCCCGCTGGAGTTTATCACAAATCCCAAGTACTCGAGCTCTTTCCTGAAGGAATGACATTTCCTCAGCTTGATCTTCAAGTTCGCCATTGCCAGGCACTTGAACACTTCTTATAAGTGCTTCAAATGGTCCATGAAGGTCCTTCTTAATATATTGATATTATTCAAATATACTAACTTTAGTTAACTTTAGATCACTTAGGATAGAGTTCTATTTCTCTATGGAATGTCGCCAGTGCATTGCTCAATTACTGGGAAATTCTGGTCAGCTGGTACAATCTCTGTGCGGTAATTATTGCATATTTTTCTTGATCCTCCTTTAATAAATCAATTTGCAATATCCTAAAATCAAGTCCATAGCTGAAAAGTATTTGGCATCCCTTAGGCGATTGAGTGCATCATCAATCACTGGCATTGGATAAAAATCCTTCTTAGTAATTCTTTAGTCAGTGATATCTGATCACTACTCAATTTGATCTGTCCTTCTTTTCACAATTAGGATCAGACTCTCCTATGAGTTCAAAGATGGAATGAGGAGCCAAAGCTCTACTAGCTTGCTGATTTCTTCACTGGCCAAAGCTTCAGCAGCCTTGGACTGGCGGACAGGTCTCATCCTTATCAGCGGATATTCCTCAGTGTCAACCTTACTAATCATACTTTGCGAATTCCAGGTCATGGTCATTTTGGGCAAATATCACCCAATATCTCATATAATCTGAGCACATCTTCTTGTTGTTGCTCTGATAAATCAAACAGCTTCTCTTGATCGACCAAAATGTTGACGCTTTCAGCAGCACCCACCAGTAGTCCCATCTCAGTTACATTTCATAGTCATGAGATCTACTGATTTCCACTGTCAGGATTAAATACAAAAATGTAATGACTTTGATTTTTTCTGTATTTATCAGTTTTTCTCCCATATTGGCCAGAAACAAAAAAATTTTATGTCCAGGTTAATAATCCCCTGGCATTTTCCATGGCTCAATCCTCAATTTCCTTCATAGGCTGATGGCTTCTCAATATGATTGCTCTGGATCTCAAGCACTAACCCTGTTTAACAATTTTTGCATTCCCAGTGGTATAGTGTCCATCGTTTTCATCCTCAAGTGTATACCACAATTTTCCAGGAACTCCTTCCAGAATTTCTTTCCGTTTTTGTCCATCCCAGCTGGTACTGGATGGTAATGATGCCATCATTGTAAATCAGATTTACAGGCTTGCTCTTTTTTGTCACCAGTGGTTCTCCTTTCTGATGATATATTAAGAGCAGGATTTCCCCAAATTGTCAGTTATTCTCCTCAAAATCACATTTCACACCATACTTTTTCAGGAATTCTGTCCCAATAAGTAGGTCATAATTCTGGTTAAGCAACACTATGGTGGGAGCTGAGACCACAGGCGATCCAACCCAATGTGGCAGCACACTTTAGGCTCCACAGGATATAGTAACATCTGGTCCAGAAGTTCCATATTCCTTATGATGCTCTGCTTCAGGCAAGGTATTCATTTATTTCCCCAATTTAGTCAAAACAATATTGATGGGCACTCCATTGTTGATTATCATCCGCACTCTCACTCAGTTGACTATAATATCAATATGTGCAATCATAGTATTGTAATAAGGTATTTAATGAGTTCATAGAAACATAACTCAATTAATCAAGAGTGTGAATTAATTGTGTGGATAAATCAGGGAAAGATTTCTTGATAAAGCTTATGGGAGAAATATGTTCACCTCATCTAGTCTCATCTTGATCAATTCTTAATTGCTTTTGGTGATCTAATCTTGTCCACTAGCTGATGAGCGTATGGCTGAGCAACTTCGTTTTTGATTTCAGGGTCAATCCCCTTTGCTTTGGCTTGGGTATTGGCATTCACGTCCAAATTAACAACCTGAGAGAGCGGGTCAGGTGTTTCATTATCTACAAACATTTTGTAAATATCTATGTCATCGTTCTTAATATCAGGGCGAACATGATTGAATGCAGTGCCAGATTGTTCCTTGTCTAGTCCACAGGTCCTTTTCCTGACACAATTGAATGATTTAATTTCTTTTGCCTGGATTAAGTAATTTGCTCCTTGGTTCTCTTGCTTTAACATTGAGCGGCAAAGTGTCCAGATTTCTCACAATGGTGGCAGTGGCTTTGAGTCATTTCCAATTGTTTTTGCCCTTCAAATTTGTTTTCTGTTATGACTTGATTCTGTGGCTTTTTAATAGCCTTGCGAATTTCATTGTAATTTGTTATTTTATAGGAATATCCTTGAAAGCTCAATTAGGGGCTTCAAATGTAGCTCCTAACATCTTTAGATGATCCATCATCTGAGATGTGGATATATGTGTCACTAGTGCTGAAGCCGTTGTTTGATGCAAATCATGATAGGGCCAAAGCACCTCTTGCATGGCGATTCATGCATCAAAATCTGATAGCACTTTTGAACAGGTCAGGGTTCGTGAATCTTAGTAAAATTGGTCAGCAAAATCTGCTAGAGTCTCGTCCTTTCATATTTGAATGCCCATATATTTCTGCTTATGATTAGACAGCTGTGTAGGGCTTCTGAACTCTATTATAATGGCTTCCTTGGCTTCATTATAAGTCAATTGTCCCCGTTTATATGGGGCAACCCCATATTCTGGCAATTGGTGTTCAGACAGTTCATTATGGTCACTTCCTTTTGTCAGTCACTAAATAAGTCTATCATCATTTTTAATAATTGGAAAAATGCGTGGGCGTTGTCCTGGTGAAACGTAGGTAAATTTTAATGTACTCCGAAATTCTTTTGTGGATCCACTGGCAGGGGATTCCTGCCTGATGACTTAATTAACCATAGCAATAGCTTCAGGGAATAGTCTTGAAATTTCTCTAAACGACTCATATATATATATGGATGGTTGAACCTTCATGACTGGGGTTTTGTGCGTGTTGTTGTCAGATTCATCTGCCTCCATTTGAGTTTAATTGCATTTGTGATTCTCCAGTTTCTCTATGCACTTCATCATGCATGCCATATCTTCACTAATCCAGAATAAGCATTCTTAATCTGCTTCTTGTTCTGCTTTCTGAAATAATACTTCTTTAATTAATTCACCCTTCTTCTACGCTTCAAGGAGGTGACCTTTCCATAGAGGTCATTGTTTTCCAACTTGCTTGAATTCTTCCTTGGCTTCCGTCATCTGCTCCTCCAATTTAGTGAAATTGGCCTGTGACGCCGAAAGGAGTAAATTATTATTGACAGTTTCTATTATGTACAAAAAATTCATAGTTTGTTCTTGTAAGAAATGGTAGATATGGTATTTTTATTAAATCTAGCTTGAAAACTCAACTACACCCTATAGTGAGCACCAAATGGTACATTTTGGGAGCTTTAAATTTTTTTAGATTGTAGATCTCTTCAGCTCCCTTGATTACATGCACAGGTTCTAAGTGCTTTATATGAATTGAAAAATTAATTGAACAGGGCAGTAAAAATATGAAGGATATTACTCTATTTGAGCATCTGATATCCAAGATGTTTATTAGTTCCAAAGCTAAACTGGAGCTTGTCCTAATCTTGAAATCTTATGGAATATTGGTAGTGTCTTCTCCCCTCTTCTGATAGAACTTAACCTAGGACTAGGCTCAGTGGTTCTTCTTCTTTCTCATCATACAGAGTCCGCAATAATACCAACAAGATAGACAAAGGATTCCTTATCCTTTCAAACTTTAGTTTCAGAGAAATATAACAGTTTAGATTTTTAAATGTTTAAGCTTTTCTTATCTGCTTTATTCAGAAATTGCAAGGTATTATGTAAAAGAATTCAGCACCCAACTCTTCTGTGGGCGCCACAATTGGAAACGGCAGCAATAGCTGATAAATTAACCTTTAGTGCTGCTTCAAATGATGATCTTCCTCATTGGTTTAGTCAGATCCTCTGCAAACTATCAATGCAACCTTTACTAGGTTGAAATGAAGAACGTGTCCCAAAGCTTTTGTAAACCCCAGCGTGTCATCCTTACCAGGTTAACAACCTGTTTGTGTTATGGGACTTATACCCATAAATATCAGGTTGTGATCCCTAAAAGGTTAGCTTGCATTTTGCTTATCACAGGTGGCATCACTCATTTAGCACAAATAGACCCCTTAGTCAGTCGGTGAAAAAACATGATTAACTCCTACAAGTTAATTAGATCATCATTATTTACAAACAACTTAATTACTTGCTTATAGTTGAGAATAATTTTAACAAAACACAAATGATTCAAAGGATCAAAATTTGGCAAACTTACTAAATATATGTTAATGATAATTTTGCTAGTTAATAGTTATCATATGTAATTGATATCTCCCACATCTACTAATGGGATTTTTTCCTAGTGGAAAGACAGATGTAAAATAATTGATTGATCTGAGTAATGTGGGATATCAAAATCTCAACGCATCATAAGACCAGAGTGAAGAAATAAAATTCCTCAAGGGAATATTGACGCTGGAGACTTGGAGGCCTATCACATTGTAGACTCCTTTAAACTTTTGGCAAAAAGGAGAAAAAATCATATAAGACTCTGAAAACTGAAACTAGACGAATCAAATCTATGGGTTTAACTTAAGCTTTTAAAGGAGAACTCTATAAGTGCCCACATCAATACCATACCAATTGTGAGTGAAGATTCATTTTTAAAAAAGATTGAAACCATTACTAAAGAGATTGAGGGCAGACTGTAAGTCTTTTAACAAGAACAGAATGAACATCCACACCTTGAACAATTATGGAAACTGTTTAGACCATCACAATTTGATGCTGTACACCTTTGACAAAAATCTGGTTGAGTTACAAGCTTAATTGTGAGCTTTACCACAAACAGACCTACCTCATCTCAAGCAGCTACACGTTCAGAGACACTGATATTAGCTAATCAATTGACTGTTGCGCCAATGTGCATGGTGTGTTCCAAACCTATTGAATAGGATCCAAACTTTAAGCATTACTTCAAAAAATTATACACCTGGCGATGTAATCATCTCTGGTTTTCTCTCTCGTTGCAAACACTTTTGCAACAAATTCAATTCAATACTAGTTAAAGTTTGATAATATCATTGAGGAGATTAGTTGGCGCCCAATGTCGGGGAGCAGTTGGGCGAGAAAAGCTAAGGGCACAGGTGTAGGCCTCACATCAGCCAAATTTTGTAATCGCCCCAGCAAGTCTGGCGGAATAGATAGAATTAATAGTAAAAACCAGTGGTTACCATTTCCCTGGAAATTTTGGCCTGCCAAGCGCTGCAATCAGTTCATCAATACGCCACACTCCTAACCACTATTGTCAGTGGAATATGGGGTGCATATTTCCTGGATATTAAGCAAATGGCACTTTAGGAGATGTTTTGTGGAGATGTACACACACATTTCCTGAATGCAGTGTACGTCGCACCCCACTCCATGCCACATGGTTGGCTGTATCTTGGCTTTTTTTAGTACTAGATGGTCTGGCTGTATCTTGGCTTTGAAAATAAAAAAGCAGCGGATGAAGCCGCAAAGGTGTGAGTAGTAGTGGACCTCCCAGATGGTTAACGGGTAGTTGAAATGAAGTGCACCCGCTGGACTAAATTGGACCAAATGTTTGTATCTTTTATCTTCCTACATATTACAGTCAAGCGCACCGTGCTGGAGCACCACCTGAAGGCTGGGCTCACCATATATGGAGAAATACAATCCTTTTAAATGCAGTGCTTTATGCTCATGCCAAACCTGTGCACGGGCAAAGTGATTGCCATTCTCACCCCATCCGTGGGGAATAGCGGATGATTTGACCCAAATCCCACATACTGCTTATGTCAAAATCAATGGAAAAGACACATACATTTAGGGTCACCGTGGATAGCGCGCCTCCTATCTGCACTTTCTGTCACACTTTTGGCCACAAGGCCCATACCTGTCCCTCCAAGGAGGGCATTACTCAAACTGAAATTCTCTCAGATGCAATGTATGGTGCAGATACCCGCTATGAACTGGCACTAGACACTGATGCAGCCTTCCCATGGGGAGCGCAAGGCTGCTACATTCTAGTAAAACCTGTGTCCCCACAGGAGCGTAAGAAGGCTAAGCAGGCCCGCAAGGCAACGGCCAAGGAGGCAGCCAAGACCGCTTCCATGATCCTGCCAGCCCAGCTCCAATAGGACATCGAGACATTTGTGGCAGAAGCAGCTTGCAAATCCCTCAATCAATCAGATTGGGACGCCCAAGCTGATTGGGCCACCTAAGCTGAAAACCCAATAGGTGAGTCAGTTTCACCTGACCAATGTGCTCAAGCATCAAATATGACTGAGTCACTCACCAATATTCCTGCCAAAATTCCACCTCCAAGTGATGGTGCACCACAACTGCACACAACGCCAAAAACTTGTCCCACAGTGGGGAAAAGCAGAAGGCAAAAGCCAACGCACTTCTCACAGCTAAAGCTTCCCACTCCAAACCATACTCTCTAGCAAAGAGTACCCACACTGCCAAACTGCAACGTGATGAAAAGAGAAGGCTGATGGGCATGGGTGCCCTTCCCCTTGCACCTAAGGTGCAATGGGGGGAGCCTTTACTTTAGGGACTGAACATCGCTGGACTCAAGGCCTTGCCATTCCAGGCTAGGAAATTGAGTTTTTTAAAAAATAATTTACCTGTGGACATCCTAGCCATTCAGAAAACCCACTGTCCGCACGGTGCTGAGTAATTATGAACAACCATTGTTGGGATCTTTGCCCATATTCCCATCCTGCTAGATTACCTGGTATTACTAGGGGAAAATTCCCCAAGGCGAAGTGAATTGGAAATTGGTTGGCCTGAGTTTTGGAGGAGCTACGTTTGGGGGATTTCGGGATATTCTCCTGGTTGTATCTGTTGGGGATCGATACAGATGAATACTTAAGATCTCATTGGGCAGATTGCTGATGAAATAGGGGCATCTGATAGTGATTAACTATTAGGTGTACCAATTGGGATCAGTTAGGTTTCATCTCCAACTGATTGGGAATGAATAGCAAGTTGCAAGGTGAGTGATTCTGCCTTCAACTAACGAATCAATCAGTTGGTGAGTGACATGCCATAATGGTAATAAGTCCAATTACCTAAGCAGGTTGGTAGCCAAATATGGTTGGTTTGGTTGGATCGAGAGGAAAATGTTAGGGACATGTTTTCTGACTCTTTCTATTCCAGGTCTTGAGGATGTAAAATGACAGAATCCTAGCCAGGATGGGGAAGACCATCGCTGCTGAGATGAGGATGGGTGATTCAATGGCAATAACTTCCATTTCATTGAAGAGGTGTCAACTGAGGGTTAGCCAGCCAAATTCCCCACTATATATATTCCCTAGGATTTACTATAATATAAATGTAACTTTACAGAGCTTAGAGTTTACAGTATTTACATTATCAATTTGGTGTATAGTTAGACTATCAGCTTCTATTGTGTTGTTCTGTCTCAAGGATATTATTGCAGAGGGCAATAATTGGGAGACTCTCAGAGAGAAGAGTAAAGATCCAAGCGGGGATCTAGAGAAGAAGGAGCCACAATTAGGGATAGCTGCCAACTGTGTGTTGGGCTGAAAGAGACTGTCACCGGGGTATCTCAGCAAAGATCAGGTGGACAAGAGTATAAGGAACAAATCCCTACAAGTATGACTTCATGAGTATTAAATTGGAAATACTGGCTGAGCGTTGGGCTGAAATATAATTCACACTCAGCTATGGATAATAGTATCCATACTATTATTGATTAATACTTTAATCTATACAACGTGACTAAGTGCATGAGGAAATCAAACCTGTGAAGTAAAAAGGTTACTGGGTTGCTTGCCAATAATCAACCTAAAGTAAATTTTTACAAGTTGGTGCTCACTACAGGGGTGGTTAAGTGAAAAATCAATAATAATGTCGTACAAAGAAGAGCTACGCAAACTGTGTACAGAGATAGCCACTGTGAACCAGAATGCCTTAAACTCAGCAGACCATCAGTAGTTTGCAGCCTTGGAAGAATGAGTTGCCAAGGTAGAGGAAGGAGTAGAGAATGTAGCCAGCTTTAGGATCGAGTTACTTGGCAAAGTAAACTCATTGAAGAAGAAAGAAGGGGACCTCATTTGAGAGGTCCTATACCTGAAAATGGAGTGAGAAGCAGATCGCAGTTGTTTAAGAAAATTCGGTGCAGATATCAAAAGATAGTCAAACAAGTGGAGGAACTTAAAGCTCACAGATGTGCTTGTGAGCCCGATATGGCAAGTGATGCCAAAGAAAGAAGTCCTCGCACAATACTTTGGAAGTTGAATACCCCAAGGAACATGCTGCCCAATTTTAATGAATTTTTGGAGATGATGCCTGAAGTAACTCCTCAAGTTAGCCGAGTAGCTGAATCGAGAGAATAGGCCAGAAATAACTCAGAGGAATTTAGGGCAACGCCAGAATTTCCAATGTTCCATTGGGATAACACCCCAGCATTTTTCTGACTGTTTGACATGACCATGAATGGCTACAGAGATCATCAAAAGGCGTTGACGGTCATGAATTATTTAGACACCAACTGTCAAAACTTAGTGTTACTTCACCTGGAGGGGGACAGCTGGTCGTATGCTGAGGCAAAGGTGGCCATCATGAAGGAGTTTGGGAGTCTGACATGCATGTTGAAACACAAGCAAGAATTTATGGGAGTCCAGTTCCATAAAGACAAGTCTCTTGCTAGCTTCACAGATCAGTTTTACCAGGAGTCACAGATCCAGGCCGGAGAAAAAGTATAGGATGACTTTGATGCTAGAATTGCTTTGCAAGCGGCCCTTTGGCCCTATTTTATTTGCATCATATGATGTCTTCCATGTTCGCGACAGAAATAACTACCTCGCAAATGGTAGATAACTTGAAGATTTTTGGAGTGACATTTGATGCCCCAAATAGAAGCTTCAAGTCCAATCCGGTACAAAATCTGAATTGCCAGAAAGGGAAATGAAGGAGCTAAGGAGGCTACTAATCAAACCATGCCAGAAATAATCCTGAAGAATTCAGACGGTTAAACAAGAAGGAGAAGGTCTGCTATCAGTGTGGCGAGAAAGGACATTTTGCTGTACACTGTAAAAAGCCAAAAGATCAGATTAACGTGGTCCAGGCCAAGGTTACGGCAGCAACCAAGGATTTGAAAAAGGGCACATGGCCTAGACAAGGAACAGTCTAGAGCTGCAGAGAAACCTGCTCCTCTTGACATTATGAATGAAGAAATTGATATTAGCGATCTGTTTTTAGATGACGAGCAGGATCAACTGTATCAAGTTGTCAATATGGATGTGAATGCCGTGACCAGAGCTGGGGCAAAGAGAATTGACCCGAGATAATCAAGGAAGTTGCCCAGCCATATGCCCAACAACTGGGGATAAGATTCAAACTGCCAAGAATCCTGAAGAGTTATCTGATGTCCGTTTAGATGAGGCTAATCTGTCTATCCCCTTCAGCGTGATAAAGGAATTGTTTCCTGAATTATCAGCGCAAATTATTCACACCCTAGATTTGGCTAATAAAGCCACCATTCACTCAGTTAACATTATATTACAATACTCTTAGTGTACATATATAGACATACAAGTGAATCAAGTGAGGGTGAGGGCGATTTTGACACCGTAGCGCCCATCAATATTTTTAACCAAGCTGGTAAAGAGGATGAAGATCTCACTGGACTTGGAACACAAAAAAGAATATGGGACAGCTGGGACAAACACCACTGTTTCCTGTGGAGCGTATAGTGTGCTTCCACTATAATTCAGGTCATTGGTGGTATCTGCACCAGCCATAGTTTTGGCAAACCAAAATTATGACATTCTGATCAGAACGGATTTTCTATGGAAAATGGAATTAAATGTAACTTTGAGGATAATATATTGATCATTTTGGGTCAGATGTTACCATTGGTATACCAGAAGGATGGTGAAGCTCCATTGAATTGGAGAAATAGTTCTAAATCTAATATACAATGATGGCATTGTCCCAATTTGATACCAATTAGTTAGTAGGAAGCGATGCAAAATGCTGGCAGAAATCCTAGAGAACCGGGGATTCCATTAAGGATCAAGAATGAGAGGACCATACCAGCCGGATCACAGATGATAGTTGACACAGGGTTGACATTGGAGATTTCTGAGCTGTTGTATGGGGAGGTCAGAAGCCCCTGGAAGAAGTCCATAGTGGAGCCATGGGTGGCTCCTGGGATAATATTGCTGGGCCATGGAGAAATTCGAGTTCTCTTGGTAAATTTGAGTGAAAAACCAATGAAGATTAAGAGGAATCAGATCATCGCGTTTATTCATCTGATCCTGACAGCCAAATTAGAGAAGATTCCACAATTTTGGATCTCTTGATGAAATGGGATTACTGGTTGGAGTAGCCAAAAGTATCAACCTATTGGTTGATCAAGAGCAGCTCGCTGATCTGTCAGAAGGCCAGCAAGAAGAGGTGCTTAAACTATTCAAAAAATATTAGGAAGTGTTCGCTCAGGACAATCACAATTTGGGATGCGCATGAGATGTGATCCACAAGGTCAACACTGGGGAAAATTTACTAATAAGGATGAGACCAATCTGATGATCAAAAGCTGCTGAAGCGGTAGTGGAGGATGAAATCAGCAAACTAGTGAATCATGGACTTCTAGTTCCATTGTCAATTCCCTGGGCAAGTACAATTCTGATCGTGAAGAAAAGGATGGATCTAACTGAATGGTGATTGACTACCAAAGGCTGAACAAAATTATGAAGAAGTATTCATATCCCCTACCGAGGATCAATGATGTGCTAGATCGTTTAGGAGAAGCAAAGTATTTCTCCATGATGGATTTGATCTCAGGATATTGGCAGATCGACTTTCCAAAAGAAGACCAGGAAAAATGTGTGACTATTACCGTGCAGGGGCTATACCAACCAATGAGGAAGCCCCAGGGTCTATGCAATGTGCCTGCAACGTTTCAGAGGGCCATGGATGCGATATTAAGCAACTTGAAGCTGTTGTGCATCCTGGTATATCTGGATGATATAAACGTGTTCAGTAGGATGTTTACTGATCACCTCCACCACTTGGAGGAAGTATTTAAGCGACTGTCCGCTGCTAACCTGAAGATCAAGCCAAGGAAGTGCCACTTCTTTAAGAAAGAGTTGAGATACCTGGGATTTGTAATCAACCCCATTGGATTTCAGCCACAAACCAGAAGATAGCAGCTATAGAACGTATGGCTGTACCAAAGAGTATCTGAGACATTCAAGTGTTCCTTGGGATGGTTAGATACTACAGAAGATTTATTTGGGACTTCGCCCAAATAGCTGAGCCATTATTCAATTTATTTAAGGATCTGAAAAAGGATTTGTATAGAATGAAGAGGCCCAAGACTCCTTTGATGAGTTACGCCAGTATTTGATAGATTCGCCAATTCTAAAGTATCCAAATTTTTATTGGGAGTTTATCATTCAAACTGATGCTTTGTTGATGGTGATCGGCGCCATACTGAGCCAAGTAGATATACTTGGGGATGAACATCTGGTGGCATATGTAAACCGGACACTCTCAGCCGCTGAGAGGAACTACACCATGACTGAGCGGGAATTCCTTGTGGTCATTTATGCATGCAAGCAGCTTCAGGTGTACATCCACAGAACGCACTTTAAGGTGGTGATGGACCACTCTTCACTGCGTTGGCTGCAGAATATAAAAGAACTGGAAGGATGACTGGCCCAATGGGCACTTAAGCTTTAGGCTTAAAATTATGAGATAGTCCACTGAGCAGGGGCTTCTCATCAGAACGTGGATGGCTTATTGCAGTTGCCAATGGTCCAGTTGGTATACCTGCAGGCGGATGAGCTATTCCGGAGAATGGTTGAGGGAAAGGTTGGGGGTGAGCCCTGAGAAATACAAAATGCGCTTTGGAAAGCAATGGAAAACATTGAGATTATGGATGGGCAAGTATTGAAGATGATCAACGGGAAGTGGCTACTATTTCTCAAAGCCATCAGAAAGAGCAGCAATAGTAAAAGCAGCTCACAAGGTTGTCAGGCATGGAGGCCTGAGGAAAACAACCAACCATATTTGCCAGTATTATTACTGGGAATCAATTAACTATGATGTCACAGATTATCTAGCTTGTTGCGTGGAGTGCCAGCTGCACAAACCACATAAAAATACAACTGGTTACCAACTGGTCCGCCCTGGATTTTCCTGGCACACGGTGTCCATTGATTTGATGGGACTTCTGATGATGAGCACAGGGGGAGCCAAGTAAATTATAGTTGATATCAACCATATGATGATATGGGTCGAGATGAAGGCCCTAACAAGAGTAGATGCTACTGGTACTGTGAGGTTCATCCTGGATCAAGTGTTATACTGGCATGGATGTCCGCAGGTCCTGCTTAGCAACAATGGAACAACTTCACATCTCATGTGATCCTGAGACTAAACGATATAAAGGGGATCCAAGGAGTCATGTCATTACCTTACCAGCTGGAGACAAATGGACTGGTAGAATGGGTCAATGGAATGCTGGCTGTGACGCTGAGGAAGCTAGTCGCAGGGAGAATTTCCTCGTGGGGAACATACCTGAGTTCAGTGACGTTCGCCTATAGTATTAGTCATCAAACAGTGATGGGAAAGATGCCGTTTATATTGTTATATGAAAGCAAGGCCGCGTTGCCACCTATTTTATATTCAGTGGTGGAACCTACATCAGGGATAAGTACTGAGCAATACCTGAACCAACTGATGAGTACCTTGATCAATATGCAATTTCAAGCATTCAATACAACCTCGAAGAAAAGGATATGAGCAAAATTGATGGATGACAAGAACTGACTGGCCTTAGAAGAATATCGAATTGGGAAAGAGTTGCCTATTGCAATATGCATGGTTTCAGATAAAGAAACAAACTATATGCATTGTGGTCAGGTCCATTCAAAGTAATCACCAAGATGGCTTAATGCTTATTCCATCAAGAAATTCTTGGATGGAAGAGTTGTGAATTGAGTCCACGCTAAGTATATGAAGCGATGAATCAATGAAAAAAGTTAAAAGAGTTCCCAAAGGACCAATGAACCATTAAGTTGGACATGTCCTGATAATTAGGTCAAGTCCAAAAAAGGACCTCTGAACTAATCTAGATGGTTAAGTCCAAAAAAAGGACTTCTGAACAATAGAAAACTGACATGTTTAAGTACCCAGGACCCAGTTTGGGGTAAAATAAAAAAGATGGACCACTAAACTGAAACAAGGTCAAGTCCCAAAGGAAAAAAAGAATAAAGATAAAAAATTGATAAAAGATATTGGGAAAAAATTATTATAAGCCACACAGAAAAAAAAGAAAAACCAGTATATCTTATAATTTTTATTTTTTTGATTGTCCTCAGTGCTGGGATGATTCAACCTATGTCGTCTCTTATGGGGGAGGGAGGATGGATTGCGGTAGGAATGAACAGTCCATCAAAATCAATATGTGATTGGATGCTAGCAAGGGTGAGACCTACACAAAACCATGTTCTTTGAGCGGATGCTGAGCCCTGGGAGAAAGTGACTAGGGGAAGGGAAATTGAGATGTCGGTGGAAGCCAATCACAAATCTCCAGAGTGGGGAGGAAAGCAACAGTATAAAAAGAGGCAATTGGCAAATAACCCCAAGTAATCCCAATACAGCACTGGAGCCAAAAGATTAGTCCTGAGCGCCTGCGACAGGCTTCATCAAGGACACCAGACATATGGGCTGGCAACAAAGAAGGGATGCTTGATGGGGGTTGTCAAATCATGCCCCCTATTAATGCCATCAGTGGAAGATACCAATGGGAAGTGCCGGAGAAGAGATAGTCATGCAGGAAATGGATTGCATCTTGCAAGTGATAACTACAGGCTTCTCAGAAGCTAAAGCTAAATGAACGGTGGAACCCAGGTGAGGCTGGAAGCTTTGTGGACCAACTTCAAAAAACTTGGCCAGCAAAGCGAAGAGCATAAGCAGCGGTATCCCAATCCAGAAGGTTATCAAGATTAGAGGGATTCAGCACTAAAATCAAAGCCTTAGTGACTTGGGCCCAGAGTTCAGAGTATGGGAGCTCAAAGTGAATACGGTTACCAGTTGAGAGCTCAGAGACCATAACAGCGGGTTTGTAATACTGACCAAGTCAGAAGAGGAACTCAGGGAGCAGGTCCAACCTGGCCAGAAATGAACAGTCTAGAGCGACCAGCATAATCTCTGGAGCATCTACAACAATGTTTGGAGCATCAGTGAAAGGAGCCAAAACAGGAGAGTTTTGAAGTTCAACTCTAGAATTGACGGCAGAGGAAGAGTTGGCTAAGAGTTATTCAAAATGATGGCCAGCCTGGTTTCGGAGGGATTAGTTACTGTTTCTGGTAATTTGATGGAAGGACTAGCTGCTTGTGCCAGACTAGGCGTATGATTCCTGGAAGGACCATAAAAGAGGTTCCATCGAGCATCCTGACTCATCTGCTGGAAGAGACGGAGGTCTGGATCAGACAAAGTATTGATGAGCTGCTGGTAGCACGACTTATAATTTGACATATGAGCTGGATTAAAGGGGGGATGTCAGACTTATATAGAAAAGTTGACATTATGCACTCTATAATCCATTAAGCTCCAATTTTGGAGATTTTAATCTCAAAATTAATGAGATAAGCTCTCCATGGGAAGAATTAAGAATGACTTAATCCAAGAGGTTATGAGCGAAATAACAAGGGTGAATAGAAATAAGTATTCTTAATCAAGCTGCAAAACAGACATTGACGGCAAGGGTCTCCTGTCTAGGATGAGGAGAAAATCAGGAAATCAAGGACTCCAGACCAAGAATTCTGAATATGACAGCGGGTCATATACCCTGATGGGGGGAAACCCAGATCCTGGGACTAATATTGTCACAAGTAAATTGATAATCCTGGCACAACAGAAGGTCGTGGGGACTGCACTCTGAGAAGGCGGTAGTGATGAGGAAGAGGTAGAACGCCATATGCTGAAGGTTGTCCTGAGCAGCGTTGAGTATTGACGAGTGTACTCCACTTAAACCAATGAAGTATTTGACCAGGTGTCTGAAGTGGTGTTCTCAGGCCCCAGTCCTTTTCTCGCTGGAAATCTAGGCAAGAGGGGGGATGTGCTGAGATTTTTGCCCATATTCCCATCCTGCTAGATTACCTGGTATTGCTAAGGGAAAATTCCCTAAGGCGAAGTGAATTGGAAATTGGTTGGCCCGAGTTTTGGAGGAACTATGTTCAGGGGATTTTGGGATATTCTCCTGGTTGTATCCATCAGGGATCAATTCAGAAAAATACTTAAGATCTCATTGGGCGGAGTTGCTGACAAAATAGAGGCGTCTGATAGTGATTAACTATCAGGTGTACCAATTGGGATCAGTTGGGTTTTATCACCAACTGATTGGGAATGTATGATGAGTTGCAAGGCGAGTGATGCTGCCTGCAACTAGCAAATTGATCAGTTGGTGAGTGACTTGTCATAATGGTAATAAGTCCAATTACCTAAGCAGGTCGCTAGCCAAATATGGTTGGTTCTCTTGGATCGAGAGGAAAACGTTAGGGACATGTTTTCTTACTCTTTTTGTTTGAGGTCTCGAGGATGTCCAATGATGAATCATAGCTAGGATGGGGAAGACCATTACTGCTGAGATGAGGATGGGTGATTCAATGGCAATGGCTGCCATTTCATCGAAGAGATGTCAACCAAGGGTTAGACAGCCAAATTCCCCACTATATATATTCCCTAGAATTTACTATAATATAAATGTAACTTTACAGAGTTTAGAGTTTACAGTATTTACATTATCAATTTGGTGTATAGTTAGACTGTCAGCTTCTATTGTGTTGTTCTGTCTCAAGGGTATTATTGCAGAGGGCAATAATTGAAAGACTCTCAGAGAGAAGAGTAAAGATCCAAGTGGGGATCTAGAGAAGAAGGAGCCACAATCAGGGATAGCTGCTGACTATGTGTTGGGCTGAAAGAGACTACACCAGAGTATTTCAGCAAAGATCAGGTGGACAATAGTATAGGGAATGAATCCCTACAAGTATGACTTCATGAGTATTTAATCAGAAATACTGGCCGAGCGTTGGGCTGAAATATAATTCACACTCAGCTATGGACAATAGTCTCTATACTATTACCAATGAATAAATCAGCCTATATAATGCAACAAAGCGCACAAGGAAATCAAACCTGTGCAGTAAAAAGGTTACTGGGTTGCTTGCCAATAATCAACCTAAAGTAAATTTTTACAACCATTTTCCTCCCTTCCCTTTCCTTTTGGTCTACACACTGTGGGGTGCTAGTTTGAGTGAAGCATAGTTTTAAATTTGTTTCATCAAATTGTACCTAAATGGCTCTGTCCTTGTAGTCACCTTTCGTGAGACATAAAGTGCACGCTGTCATTAATATTTACACCTCAACCTGTGTGCAAGTATGTCAGAATTTTCTCAGCAGTTAATTCCCTTCCACACCCCCAACCTGTTTGTTGTTGACGACATGAACTTCTAAAATGAACCCATCCAAAGACTGCTGGTCCTCATCGCCTACACCCCCATAGGGGCATGTTGAACTTCTTGTTCTCAAAACTACCCTAGGGTTGTTCAATACTTTTCCACATCATGCTCCGCTACTCAGTAACATGTGCGCGCCCCCACATACACAACAGCCAGCTAAGGTTCATGACTCGCATTGACCTTATTCTCACGCCATTGAAATTTCAAACCCAATTTTTCCACTTCACCACAACGAAAATCGATTTCTCTGACCACAGGATGGTATTGGTTTCCTTCCATTTGTTCAATCCACTGGCCCAGGCGCCAAAGTTGTGCAAACCGCCCCGCTGAGATAGTGTCGCCAAGATTTTCCTCATGGGTGGAATCCGTGACCTCAGCTCCAGAGTTTGTTGCACCATTATGTGCAGACTCAATTTCCACCTGGTCAACCTTCAAGGTGAACACAATCCGCCAGGCTCGCCACCTCTCCTCCCGCCACTCAAGGGTTGCCTTGGCAGTTATTTTGCGCACGCTGGCAGAAGTGGACCACCTGGAGTCTAACATCCCTGCTGCAGGCTACAGCCCAGCTTGAGGTCACAAGTGGGCGGAAGTGTCTGCCTGCCTCAACGCACTGGTAAGACAACACAAGCATTGGGTTTGTGTTCAATATAGAGCAAAGCATATTACAGTGGCAATATATGCTCCGCTTACTTTTTCAAAATTCTTTGCACTGCGCCAGAGTTTGGCCTGCACACAGGTGTGAAGGCCAGACCATTCCATCTCAGATATTCCAGCTGAAGTGGCAATCAAAATACAAAATTATTACTCTGAATTATATCGATCTGATCCAATTTGGCCAGCTGAAATGGAAAATTTTCTCAAAAGCACACACATCCACATCATTTCCTGATTCCTGGAGTTAATGAATTTGATTACTTGGGATGAACTCTGGTCCGCCGTTTGCAGTGCACCATATAGAAAATACCCAGGCCCAGATGGCATCCCTTATGAGGTCTATAAGAAGTATTTCAAAGATTTTCCTCCTTGCTGCTTGCCTCTCTGAACCAATGCCTTCTGGAAACGCGCCTCCTACCTGGAGGGCAAGAGGCCTTCACGATTACGTTGTACAAGAAAAGGGATAAGCTGGACTTGGCCAACTGGCGCCCCATTTCACTCACTAAAACAGACAAATTTTTACCAAAATCATGGTTAACCGTCTAGGGGTTGTTGCCTCTGCTTTCATTTCCCTTTAACAATTTGGTTTCATCCCCAAAAGGTCAATTTGGGAAATATACTCACTGTAGCCAACGTCTGTCAATCCACGGCTTCTGGAGCACTTGTGTTTTTAGACCAGAAGATGGCTTATGATAGAGTCAATTGGGAATACCTCAGAGCCTGCCTCCACAGTTCCGCCTCCCCCTTCGCTTCATTAATTGGGTGTTGTTGCTAACGGAATCCGCTACAATGGCTGTGCGTGGCCCTGGCTTCCTCACGGATGTAGTCCGCCCTCAAAGGGGCCTACGCCAAGGGGACCCTCTTAGCCCACTCTTGTATAACTTCAGCCTTGACCCACTTCTTTGAAATGTAAATGCCCGCCTTACTGGTGTCCATGTGTAAGTCCAAGCACTAGTCAAGATGTTGGCATTTGCTGATGATTGTGTGGTTGGGGTATCTAACAGTAATTATGCATGCGTTCTTGAATATACTATCCAGGTTTACTCCAGGGTAAGTAATGCTACATTTATCGCCTCCAAAACTGAAATTGTTCTCCTTGGTCGGTATCAAGCCCGCTGGGCCCCAAAGCCTCATTTCCTACCTGCCTCATCAACTAGCGCACGGAATCGTTGGCCCTGCCCACCCCACACCATCCCGCTTGTGCTCCCCTTTGTTCCAAGCTTACCGTTGCCCTGTCCGCCATTTGGGGGTGTGGCTGGAGGTAGGAGGGTACTCCTCAACGGTGATGAAAAACCATATCCTAGACAATGTTATGAAACGCATAGCTTCCCTCAAAGCCCGTCAGACCTCCCTAACAGGCAGGGTAGTGATAGCTAACTCTATGCTTCTCTCTAAAGTTTGGTTTGGGGCCCATGCTATCGCTTTTTCCCTTGTTTCTTCAAGTCATTATACGCCCTTCTGAAAGGGTGGCTTTGGTTAGGCCGCCCACCGCCAGTGAACCTAGATGTCATGTTTGGCCCTCGCCATAGTGGTGGTATGGGCCTGCTCAACTTTGAGGCCCATGCTGCCAAAATCCTTGGCACCTGGATTGCTGCCGTCACTAACCCTATGATCTCAGACCAGCACTGGTCCTGCGCGGCCTGCTCCAACTTCTCCCGTGCCCTGGGCCTCAGCAATCCGACCCACCCCCACTCTCTGTTAAAGTACCTTGCCTCACATCCTTCTGCTGCGGGCCCACATGAGACGTCACCCCACTTCAAAAGGATCCTCTTCTCCATGCGGAGCGCTGAGTGGAGAATTCACATCTGTGGGCACACCACCCAGAGGGGGCGTCCCTCTCCTCAGTTCAACCAGGAAGTACAAGGACTACCCATTCTGAACGGAGTAATACCCATGAGACCCCTATCATGGCCAGGGTGGACTACCTGGACATGGTGGACATCCCCTACCCCTTAGATGCCCAGAAAGCCTTTTGGAAGTATTCCCACCACCCTCTTCTGCAGCCACATATTTGTTCCCATTTGTGGCACCGCTTGAGATGGGTATATCATACTTCCAAATGCTCTTAAGCTTTGCACTCATCTTGCATCATGTGTGGCCAGTATGGAACGCTGGTTCTCCGCCTGGAAGAGTGCCCTCCCTCAAAAGCGATATGGCGTAGGGTATAACATCTGTTTTTCCAGGGATCAGGCACAGCCCTTCAGCCTGTCTAAGTACATGCTTGCTTTATCTATGGTCTCACCTCTCCCACCCTCCCTCCGTGCCTTGGTAGTCGCAATTGCTATGTGGACTATCCACACGATTGTCCTAGATGCTATCACAGGCTCCACTCCCACTCTCCAAGAAGTTATACGCCGGTTCCAGTCGCACCTTGTGGACCACTTTAAAGCATAGATGTTTAAGTACCTCCCACCCCGTCGCCACCAGATGATCTCATCCTAGTTTCCAGTTTGGTTCATCATTTCAGACTTCTTCCTACATACGTTCTCAATAGTGGCGCAAGCCCCTGCACACGTAACCCCTTCCTTCTCTTGGCGTTCCCGCTGGCAACAGGAGATAGCGTCTGCTTCTCTGGGGTGCCCTCCTCTCGCTAAAGTTCATTTAGTTGTTTAATATCTTATCAGAAGTGTCCTTCCCCTAGTCAGCCTTCCCCAAATAAATTAAAAATTAAAGATGCGATGTAACCATCGCTGGTTTCCTACAGATGTACAAAAACATTATGGATGGTACGTTTGATCACCAGAGGGCTCACCACATACAAGGCTGCATGAGTCACAAAGCCAAAAGTTTCTCAGCTCAAGTTTATGCCTTGTTTTAACCTTGATTGAAGTAAAGAACAATCTCCTGTCAGATTTCAGAAGTGGTCAAGACGTCCAGAACATGAAACTTGACCTTCTTCTCATAAAGATGGGAAAGATTAAGTCAATCACTAACTATGCAGTACAATACTGCCTCAAGGCTCAGCAACTATAGACAATATGAAGCCTTTGGTCTAACATCTGCAAAAATGGTGCCACTGTTTTCCCTCAAGATGAATCTCATTTTAAAGTTGCATATGATCTTAGACATCAAGGCCGCGATTCTGCTAAAGGCCATTAAGGAGCCTTATTTGATTTTCAAGGAACTTATAAGACGGTATACAAGGAATCAGGACAACCTCCTCAAAGAACTAACAATGATGCTTTTGTCACTCGTGACAAGAACAAGAAACCAAGAGATAAGACTTTAAACACAGTAGAATGACAGCCTTGGAGAAACTTAACTTCATAAGCACCATCAGCCTGGAATCCTTTGTCACTCTTGTCCAATGAATGCCCTTAAGAATGAGTATTCACCCCCTACTGAATATTCCACCAATTAAGTGAATTATGTGTATCTAAACACCAAAGTGGAAGATGATCATGAAAATTTTAATTTTTTGTTTTAATCTTTAAAATTTTATTCAAAAGTATGCTGACCAGTGGATGGACATAACTGAATCTTGAAGAGCAAAACAAAGCCAATAAGCACATAATTAAACAAAAAGTCTTAAACCACCCAAAACAATTGGACGAGACACAAGATGAAAAAATCCAACCAGGTGGGACAGCGGAGATCTTTTTAAACCACCATGGTGGAAGGGGAAGGGGAATTTGAGGAGCTCATCCTCAGCAGTGGCTTCCTACTCTGAGAGCAGATCATGGCTAAGGTGGAGATTAAGTCGTAGGGCATTGGCAATATGTGGTTCAAGGTTAGGAGCAGCTGCTTGTTAAAAGTGTCAGTAAAAAAATATCAGCCCATATAGAGGGCCAATTCCTTATCAACTTGAATGCAAATAATGGAAGTTTGGAGAATATGGCGGTATTGGTGCATTTAATTTTGGCTTTAATTCTGCGCTACTACTGCCACGTTTCAGAGAACATCGTTAACTTATTAAAAAAGTTTATACTATGTTTGACTGCCAAAATGACAGTGGGGGAATAATGAGATGAGGGAGACCTTTTTTAAAGCACTGCCACCAATTTAGTGACGGCTTTGTGGATGGGATGATAATACGGCATGGCAGCTGCTTCAACAGCAAGCTGGTGGTTGCTTCATAATAGGATCAGTACTCATCTGGGGAATAGAAATGAGGGGTCACAGCGTCCCATTCAAAAGTGATGAACCGCTCAATTTGGACTGGGAATGGGGCAATAAAATTTCCTAAATCATAAGTCTCAGCCAATAAGTCCCAAGGGTTCTGGATACACTGGATAAGGAACTGCATATGTTTGAGAATTGGTTAAATTGAGGGAGCATTGGATCAAACTTTTTTTCAAACTGGTTCATGATTGGTAGGAGCATCTGTGGCACTATTTGGTAGAGGGCCTGATTGGATACTGTGGGATTTGCTGAAGCATCAGGCTTTGGGGTAGGGGGTAAGATAGTACTCCATACCAAAAAAGCGCAGGTATTTTGATGGTATGGAAGCCAGCGGAGGTGGGCTCAGAGCTGTCAGAATCAAGGTATGGGAATTTGCATTACAAGTGGTCCAGCTTGAAACATGATGAACAGATAGTCTGCCCTCCCTTGACGCGGACTCATAATGGATGGTTGAGGAAGAAGGGATGATGACACAGGGAGGAATTGACAAAAAATAAAATTTGGGGATGATTGTGGTGAACGCTAAGTCCCAGTGAGTCGTGTAGCACCATTTGGGACCACAAATTGTAAATGGAGTTGGAGCCATAGGCTGCTAAACCTTCCATTAGCTCCTGATGGAGCACCATGGAAGAAAGTGAGTTGGAAACCTAGCGAACTGGACCACCAAAGTGGTATCCGTTGGGACTTGGGTCTGAGTGGTAGGGATAGGGGTGCCCTAGAACCAGGCGCACAGTTGCCGCGTGGCGGTGTCAGCTTAGCAAATGAAACTGAGGTCAAAATACCCCTTATATGGTGTAAGTTGATAAAGATGGCAGGCTGCATCACCGCCTTAGCTATTTTAATGATTTTTATATCATTATATGCATATAACTTTCCATAGTTGTTCTGAATGTTGAAATGCATACTGCTCCAGGGGAGCATTAGGGGGCAACAGGGAACCACCTGGGAATGAGCGATGTGAGTATTGATATCCTTGGGTGGAACAAACTTACCCAAGGGTTTGGTAGGATTAAATGAACCAGTCAAAGCGCGTTGCCCTGCCAGGCAGAAAATACTGGGGGAGTTTTGCCACTGATCCACACTGGAGCAGCTAGTGGGGAATCTGAGGACATCAAGGTAGGATCAGCAGCGGGAGGTCAAAGTTTGATCTACTTTTTATAGTAAATTCTCAAAGAAAGTAAGTTTAAGCATAAAGAAAGATTTTGATGATTATAAAGATGAAGATGTAGATCTTTCAGGATATCACGTGCTAGAGGAATCTAGCGCGGTGGCTGTACCTGCCCAACTATGAGTGGATGAAATTGATGGAATTTTATCAAATGATACTTACTTGGCATAGTCCACTTAACCTACCAGTCTAATCAACATAGTTGGAGAAGGAGAACATTTTGTGATTCTATCTTCAAGAGAATAGAATTAGATATGAAATACATCACTATGGCCCTGTCAAAGGGAGAATCTCTGAAGCAGTTTAAAGAGTTAGTATTTGAAGCTTTGACAACTGGAAGCCAATTTTGGAAGAGCTTTATACAGGTTGGAGTGACGAAGAGATGTACATTTTGGCTGTATTGGATACTGGAGCGTCTGTCATTATTATGTCATCCAAGTTGATGAAAAAACGTAAGCTTATGCCAGTCATAGACTACAATGTCAAGTACAGGACTACTGGTCCAGATGTCATGCGCGCCTTAGGAGCATATTCATGGCTGCCGTTATGATTTTGGAGCATGGTCTGACAACTCCATCAGTGGTTCTAGACAATGACTACTAAAGTTTCTTAATTGGCACCATATTTACTTGACTTTGGTGCTATATTGACTTTATCACTACTATTGTGGGCATTATCAGCTACCAACTACCACTGGTTTTGAAGGATCAAAATGACAAGTCGTGCAAGAAGAGGAAATGCTTGATGGAAACAAAAAAAGTAAATCTACTCATTATATTATACTTGAGGGGAAGGACGCTAAACAACTACCTTCCACGGTTAATGTAAAGAAAGCCTACCACTGAATGCTAGTGAGGCCATGGAGATCAAACCTGATGAACAATGATAGATGTCACTTAATCGGCTTGAAAATACCTCCAAACTCAATATTTAAAGTTTACAACCACAATAGTATCAGAGAGCAGCATCCAAGAGTTCTTCCTGGGTTATTTGATATCAAATAAATTGTAGAACGGACTGTCATATCAAAGAAAATCATCACTTATCTTATTCTTGTAGAGAAGGGACAATTAGTAACACAAGGCATACTGACAAACAGAGACGCCATTAAATCAATGAATGCTGTTAAGGATAATAATGAGCTGGGATTTGAGGATGTGACCAACAAGAAGCAGAAGTAATTGAACGAGATCCTGAATTCATTCAATAACATCTAAAGCACTGGACCATGCAACTATTAATTGTGTAAAGAAGAGGGCATAAGATGAACACTGGATCTGACATCCCTTCCAAATTTCAAACTGTACTACCGTTCAAAAATGGAAGATGGAGGTGACACC
Organism: Massospora cicadina; assembly: GCA_022478985.1. Classification (NCBI taxonomy): domain Eukaryota; kingdom Fungi; phylum Entomophthoromycota; class Entomophthoromycetes; order Entomophthorales; family Entomophthoraceae; genus Massospora; species Massospora cicadina. The sequence goes on from JAKSZP010014568.1 coordinate 23,818, forward strand.
AAAATAAACAGCTTTCAGAAGCTAACTTAGTCATACCCACAAGAGCCCGTGGGCTTCGCCACTTATGCTGGTATTCAATAAGGATGGAACACACCATGTGGTTATGGACTACCAGCAGTTAAATGAAGTTACCAAGAAACATTGTACCTGATCTCTTGAATAGACAATGTCCTGAAGCGCTTTGGAGGATAAAAATCCTTCTCAGAATTTATCTAGACAGTGGTACTGGAAGATGGAGCTCTAGCTTGAGGATTGAGATAAGTGCGCTCTGTCAGCAGTCAGGGATTGTTTAAACCTATGAGAATGACACAGGTACTGTGCAACGCCTCTGCAACCTTCCAAAAGCAGTATACTGAATCTTTGTGTATCTCAAGCTATCTAATGTGCTATTCTATCTGAAATCTAATTTATTCAGTTACACTTTTCAAGAGCACCTCCAACTCTTGTGAGAAGTGTCTAATCAACTAAGAGAAGCTAACCTAAAGTTAAAACAAAGCAAATGTACCTTCCTGAAAATACAGCTGGAGTTTCTAAACATGAAATCGGATAAAAGGATATCAACCTTGGGGAAAAAAGCCATAGTAGCTATGTAACAGCCTCAAGGAATATGTGATATCCAAGTATTCCTCAGGATGGTGGGATACTATTGGCAGTTTATTGCCCCATCAGTGGACTTGTCTGCACCACTCAACTACCTCTTAAACAAGGAAACCAAGTTTGAATGGGTCCTGGAGCAAGAGCAGGCCTTTGAAAAGTTAAAAGCTATATTGCTAGAAGCCCCAACCTAGCCTACCTGGACTTTAACAGGACGCTTTACATGTATACCAATACTAGTGACGTTAGGATCAGGGTGATACTCACCCAATTGGATAAAGAAGCTGTTAACCACCCCATCAAGTCTACTATAAGGTCTTTTACAGAGGTGGGAAGAACTACTCTGTGACAGAAAGAGAGTGCACAGTGGTGATACAAGCAGTGAAGCTCTTTTGACCCTACCTATATGGATTACACTCTAATGTTATGACAGATCATGTGTTGCTCCACTGGCTGTGCAACATAAAGGATCTATATGAACTCCTTGCCCAAAGGGCAGTATAATGCCAGGGCTATATTCTGAGATCATACACAAACTAGGCAGCAAGCATCTCAACGCTAACGGACTATCTCATATGCCTGTCTTTCACCTCCAAGTATATGAGAGCGATCGCCCGTATGCCATGATTGATTACCAAAGGATGAAGGGCAAGATGAGGCCAGCAAAGCGAAGAATGTGCTAATAAGATGTTGCAATGACACCTGGCATATTGATAGAAACCTTCAGAAGAGAATTAAGGTCAAGTGGTCCCATGCATCCAACCTAGTGATTGAATAAAACTTATGATGGTAGCACAAGCATGCTATCCAAGACAATTCCAGAAGACATTGGCATACCTAAGAGACCAGTTCTATTGGGAGTAACGTCAGACGAACAATAAACCCCTGGAACTCTGTATACCTTGCACAAGCTTCAGAGCCCTAGAGAAGCGCTTTAGGTTTCAGCTGATTCTGCTAATAGCCCTGTTCCATAACATATACATTGACATGATAGGACCTTTGCCTATGATCTCAAGTGAATCTAAGTTTACAATCATGGATATTGAACGTTTCACCAAATGGGATGAAGCATCAGCAGTCAAGATGTACACCACAGAATTGACCACCATATTTCTGTATAACCAAGTAATAGTGAGGCATAGATGCCCTAAGATTCTGCTATCAGATAATGGATATAACTTTATCTCTGATTTTGTGAGAAATCTTATAGATCTAGTTGGATTAAGACACCAATTTACCACTCCAAACACTCTATCCTTTAACGGAAGTGTAGAACATGAGAATGGAACCATAGGAGTAATAATGAAGAAGATGGCCTTGATATAAGTTGAAGTTGGACCAACTGCTGCCATCTGAGCTGCAAGCATACCAATTTAGCCATCAATGGATGATTAGCATGTCTCCGTTAAAGACCCTGTATGGGCGAGAAGCAGCGCTACTTACCTTGCTGGAACCATTCATCTCCACAGACTTCAACAACTTGCCTGTTGGGAGTTACCATTAAAAGTTAGCTGAGGATTTAATTAAGATTCAGTTAGACATCCAAGGACATCAAAGACACTATTAAAAGAATCAGCGTGAGGGTCAGAGACTTAAAAGACTACCAAAATTCAGTTTAAGAGTTAAGGTCATATTCTACCATGTATAGGGAAGCCATCCTGAAAAGTTGCAAGCTATCTGGACTGGCCTGAAACTATCCTGGCCAAGAGAGGTGTTACTATTTCTATAAGAGACAACAATACCGCTATAGTTTCTCAACAGGTTAATATCCCAGCACCTTAGGTCCTTCCCCTGGTCACGTCTTATGAAGGTAAGTGTCATGGAAAATACCATGAGTATACTGGAAAATGATTCCTCACCCTTGGAAGGAACCCTGCCAGTATAGTATTACCTCAATATTTACATATGCAATAATGAAACATGAGTAAGGGAGATAAACCCATTATATAGATGATGGCCTAAGAAATTTAACGCCAGTTGGGGTTGACGTCACCCAAAATAATCTGATACCTGCTGGATAAAGAAAATCATTGTATGTGAAGATAATGCCGCCACGCTGAAGAATATAAAATTTGACCCCCTTTTTGTGCTTTTGGGAGTGCAAGATAATTTATATTTTTCCCTATGATGGATTAATCTTGGCAGAAATGTCCAATTACAAAGGGATGACCAAAAAACCATCAGAACTACTTACTCCAATGGAAGTGAAAAAAAACTTCTATCTAATTTACTTGAAAGGAAATTAACCAATAATAAATGTTGGTCAAAAACCTGAAGCAAGGCGCATCAGATCAGCGCCATTGCATAAATCCTGACGTGATCAGCATATTACTAAAATTTTGAGAAGAAGCAATAACCAGAAGCGGTATGGCAGCCCCAGACCCAGAAGCAGGTATTGAGTAAGAGGCCTCTAAACGTTTTAATTCAGGGATTTCCACTGTATGACAGAGCTTGTGGATACAAGTTCTAAGATAAATGGATACCTCTACCAAGGCAGAAATTAAGAACTACTAACCCAGGGTTTGTGGAATACCTACAATATCACCATATCTCTTTTATTTTCTATTCACAATTAGTTTATATCTTAAATTTATATAATAATTATATAAACACCTTGATTCTAGGCTAATAAAAAGGCTTGGAGCACAATCTTAAGTTTATCCTTTAATTTCCACTTATATTGGGCTTAAATGGAGAGATTGTCTGTAACATGTCTGGGATATGAAGAAGACGCTTGTGAGAAGGATACTGTCACAACTCTGCCAGTTGCACTCGCAGGTGCTACCACTGGGGAGCTCAACATAGTGGTAGACTGCAGGTAACTATAGTCAGCTGAGAGGATATGGGCTTCACAAGATGCATATATGGATGAAACTTTGCTCATTAGAATAAGCTCAAACTAGATAATATATAAATAATATATGCTTATTTGCTGAAAAAGTACTTTATTTAAAATAAGACAGTACTATGTATAGTATTGTTGAAAGTATAAGGGGAATCATGATTTATTAGTAATGGCAAAGAGAGATTCATTGTTATTTCTTGATTCCCATGTGGTCTGTCAATCATTGCGTCCCACCTGGAAAGTCAGCTAAGCTTCTTGATATCATGGTGATAGTTTCAGAGCATAAGTTAAGCCAGTGTTAACCTTAATTAGTAGTTTTTCTATGGTCCAGGTTTAGAGATCTAACTTGCTAGCTTTTCAGAATGAACAGCTGATGAAGATTTTGGGAGCTTTGGGCCACAGGTAATGGAGTAATGTGAATGTGTCCCTGAAAATAAGTTAATTATTTTCAAATAATATTAAAATCATTATTAGCTGAATTTGGCGTAATTCAGGTAATACTCCAAATTTTAAGCCTAAATTAATATAGTAAGCTCAAATCTTAATTTGGGACTTGTGGGACATTGAAGTAACTTGAAGGTCGAGTCCCACATAGCTGTACATGCCAACATTCTCCCCATGACAAGGCTTACATGTTGTATAGGGAAAATCCTGAGAGAGCATCCCTCAAGCCTTGTCTGGTGAGTAAGTCTTGGTCCAGGCAAAAATCAATCCAATATATTGTTGAGGTATTCATGGTGTACTCTTGTGGTAAATTAGATGATTAATTTTATCAGGTTCCTTTGACTGATGAATTATATCTCAAGATGTGAAAATATTCATCTAATGATGTCAAGTCCTTGTTTGTTACAGCTCAGTTTGTGTCAAGAGGTTACACTGAGTCTTCATTGTGAGTAGAGCTGGGACCATGTGATTGCCATTGGAAGATTTCAATAGCATCAGGTTTGACAAAGGTAATTTAGCAGTGTCATGGCAGGAAATTAGGCTTTGGCTGGAGGTTTTGTTTGATGGTGAGGACGAACAGGTGCTTTGAGTTAACTTGTCAATGTAGGATGGAGTCACAATAGTAGACCGTCAAAGTGGCTGAGTCAGGACATTGAAATTTCCATTTGAGGCTCATGGAGCTGATTAAATGATTCAGGCACTTGATACGTGATGGTCTCAATTTGCACCCAAGGGAAACCAAGTAGTACAACATCAGGTGGCTGTTATTTCCATTGGCAACCAGGTGAGAAAACATGGTACAGTGGTTCAGCGCTGGGTTAAGTAAGCCAAAGCTCATTACCTCGCAGAGTTTGATCATTGTCAGCAGGCCTTAACCTCAATCCCAATCCTTAAATTGATGTAGGACGCAGGAGAAGATGGCGATGGCATCATTGTCAACCTTGGAATGATTTGCAAGGCATTCCAAGTCTGGCTCCACAGTATGATAGGTCTCAGTGATTTTCTCTTCAAACCTGATGGTGAAAAATAACTCAACAGCCTCAAAGCTGAGGGTGGCTGTGGTAGCATTGTACAAGGTGCAAACTTTGAAAGATGAGGTTGATGGAGTACTCAAGTTTGAAAGTGCTTGTACCTTATGCTTAAATTGTTTGATGGCATCAAGAGAGGGTAAATCTTGCCCTCATGCATGATAGCTAGGTCAGCAAAGATGTCATGGGCGCCCCTGAATGATTTTGCAGGGCGTTCCAAGACTGGAGTCCTAAGTTTTGTCTTAACCTCCAGCAGATTTTTGTGACAGCTCTTTATGGATTTCTTCATTTTAACTAACTTGTGGTTGCACCACAAGAGCTCCTTCTTGGTTTTAGGTGCGAACTTCTTGGTATCCTTGAAAGCCTAATGAGATAAGATTTAGCAGGCTCCTAAATAGCAGCGATAGCAGAGGCTTGAAAATGGAGATTGGTTTTATAAGCTTGAGCAATCTTGCGACAGAAAACTGTTCCAGGTCTAAGATGATTAGGCTTCTTAATACCACTGATAGCAGGTTCACTCTTGCAAGCAGCCTTGGTTGTGAGTTGCTTATGGAGCACCTGGCCACCAGTGGATTTGCATGTCTGGCTGGTTGGGATGTTAGGTTTTGGCTATCTCAGGGTGGGTTCACAACTTTTGAAATTACTTAATTAGTTGGCCTTAAATTTCAGGCCATTTGAGTAATTTTAGGTTCAGGTTTAAGGAGACTGGCATCTTTTATGGTTTGATTTAAGTTAATTAAATTCATATCAGGCCCTAATTTGTCAGGACTGGCGCTATCTTAAGCTGAGGGTGGAACCAGTAAGCTTGACAATTCCTTTTATTAATATCAGGCCCAATTTTCAGAGGAGAGCCATTGAAATCAATGGGCAACAGACTTACTGGAGAGAAATTGAGCTAGGTGCTTTTGTTACATTGAGAAGGTAAGGCCCAAGTGTTTGGTCCAGCGCTTTTGGCATCTTGATGCGCTGGTTGTTTTTGGGGCTTCCATGGGGCTCTCAAAACTTAATTCAATTGTTGAGATCAAAAACTGGCCCTCACCTTCTCCCAATTCCATTGTCAGGTTGGGAAATTAGCTCTTGATTTTTCTTAAATTGTTTGTAGCTTCCATGGGGCTCTTGAGGCTTAATACCATCATTGGGTTCAAAAAATGGCTTTCAACTTGTCCTAATTCCATTATTTGGAGTTGTCAATGCTTGCTGGCCGAGTTTGATTTGTCACTTGACACTTTTGAGCTCAAAATGGCAACGATCTTTTCTTAGTACTAGATGGTCCCAACCCAAGGGGGGATTCATCAATGTAATGGCAACGATCTTCATTACCACTTCCTTCTCTGAAGCAGCAGAGTGGTAAATGACACTGAAAGGTAAAATTTTCTTTTGATTACCTAAATAAATATTAGTGATAGTATTTTAATTATTGGGTCTATTGAAATTTGAGCACTCTGATTGGTTTGATCTTCTCTTTTTAACTAGAAGGAGTTATAGCTTGATCAATTTATTTTTGGTTTTTTTTCAAAGCTGAAAGAAGCTTGACTATAGCTTTTTCATCACTGTAGACAGGTTTTAGCATCCAATAATCATTCTGCTCAGTAATATATTTAAAGTCTTCTTCTCTCCTTGCATCCCACATCTTCTTAAAACGTGTTGCTTGATCCTCTAAATAAAAGATTGCCTTCATTAATATTTTTACTTTATTATGCTGGCATTTTTGCTCAATAAAATCTTTTTTAATTTCTTTAGGCGTTTTTAACAGGTCAAGCAAAGATTTTGACTGAATGGGAGTTCTGAAGTGCACAAAGTCTTCTGGGTCACACTCAAAGGATTTTTTTGAAAAGTTGGCCTTATAGTTACTGTGCCTTGGCCATTCCAGAGGAAGTAGGTCAGAAGATCAGGATCTGGAGTGCTCATGGTAGATTCTTTTTTTCCAAAGGTGAGGGGATCTCCTTAGGGTGCGCTTTGGAAGCTCTCCTGTAGTGAGCACCAGATGTTGCAACTCTGCCAGTTGTGCTTGCAGGTGCTAATGCTGTAGATAATGACCTAGTGGCTGACTGCAGGAGGCTATAGTCAGCTGAGAGGACATAAACTTCATTAGATGCAGAGGAAACAAAAATCAAATATTAGAATAACCAAAAATATATAATAAATATTATAAGCTTATTTTCTGAGAAGTACATTATTTTGATAAGACAGTACTATTTATAGTACTGTTTAAAGCATAAAGGAAATCATTATTTATTGGGTATGGCAAAGAGAGATTCATTGTTAATTCTTGATTTCCATGTGGTCTTTCCTTCATTGCATCCCACCTGGAAAGTTATCTGTGCTTCTTGATCTCCTGAAAATAGTTTTGTAGCATAATTAAAATTAGTATTAACCTTAATTAGGAGCTTTTCTATGTTTCAGGTTTAGAGGTACAACTTGCTATCTTCTGGAATGAATAGATGATAAGGATATTGGAAAATTTGGACACAGGTGATGTAGTCATGTGAATGTGGCCCTGGAATTAGGTGAATTACTTGCAAATGATATTAGAATGATTATTGGCTGAATTCAGAGTAATTCAGGTAATACTCCAAATTTGAAACCTAAATTAATAATGTAAGCTTTAATCTTAATTTGGACTTGTGGGACATTGAAGCTGCTTGAAGGTCAAGTCCCACACAACTGTACATGTCAACCTTCTCACCAGGGAAAGACTTACACCTTGCTTAGGTAGAATCTCAAAAGATACCTTGGTTACTGATAATGCTAAAGGAGAGGTTAATCAAGTTTTTCATTAGTCTTGTGCCTGAGACAAACATATTGAAGAAAATTTAAGATTGTTAACAAGAATACTGCCAATAGGGTAGTGAACAGTTCCAGTGAGCAATTAATGCTACATTGGGTAAAATCAAAAGAATTTTCTACACAGTGAGGATAATCATGCACCTTTAGAAAGTTGCCTGGTGTCTAATCTGTGTGCAACAGAACCCCTAAACAGAATTTGTTAGCCCAATTTAAGTGATCAAGGGCCAAGAAGCTAACTATACCCCAGGAACCTCCCTCTCTTCCCCATTTTCCTCTTCTTCCTTTCTTAAAATGACAGAGGGGGTTTTCAGGGAGGTGTTCAGTCAAGGGGCTTTGGTGGTGTCCTGAATTCATACCACCCATAACCCAGTTACTTATAATATTCAAAAAATGTCCAAATCCTCCCTATACCAAACCAAAAATCAAATAAATTGGAATAGCCTATCCAGTTAAATGGTTCACAGATTAACACTCTGTATTACCCAATCCACCCCAAAGTCATTTTAACTGAACTCTCAGTCAAAGCAAACTTGTATAAAAAATGGTCCTACCAATCTGAACTCTCCACTAATCCATTGACCCCAAAATAATTTTTTGCCAATTTAAAACAGGATAGACAAATCTGTGAAAGACTGGCGTGACCAATATGAGCTCTTGATCAATCAGTTAAAACACAAATTAAAAGCTTTATAAAGTTTCAAACTTTTGAAAAATTTCTCACCCTTTTAACACTCTCGTTAGCCTACCCAATCAGAGTATGCCCTGTGAGCCTCAGGCCTAGGCCAGTGCTCTGGGTTCCTCCCCTATTCTCCCCCCTCATATAAAAGCAACATCTTCTTCAAGGTTCTGTTGCCAGTTCATTCTCTATTTTGAACTTCCTTCAATAAGCCTGACGTTCCCTTACTTTGTTTATAAGGGGTCCACCTTCTGCACCATACCTCAACTTTTTCAAAATTGATCCAGTGAATCATGCTGCCATCCACATGATAGTAAAAATAATCATTGAGTGGGTGCCCTAATCTATCAATGCATTGACTTTTCATGCCATAACTAACTTCTAGAGATCTTACACCCCCAACCAATACCGCTGATCAGTTGTGCACACCATGCATGACCACAACCTTAATTTGCCCCACCAATTTGTCACTGACTGGCACAATATGATTGGCATGAGCCCTCCCGCTATTCTTAATCTGGCGTAACCCACTTAAGCAAGGAGTACCCAAATGCTCAATCTTCTTAGGCCCTACATATATGAGCCATATAAAGCTCTATTCTCAGGTGGCTCCTTCCCCTAACTTGTATAAAACCCAATACACCCCCATCGCTTCTGACTTTGCATGACAGTTCAAACCAAGGCTACACCCTCAGATCAATTTCAGAGACCCATATGAACAAAAATGAGATGACTTAATTTGAAACAAAAATTTATGGGCTCAAATTGTGGATATGTTAATTAAAATGAGCTTGATATTTATTTGTGGCTTAATTTTTTACCTTAAAAACCCAAATTCCATATCCAAAGTCCAGAAACTGCAAAACCTGGAGTTATCATCCTTTCTGCCTCTTTTACCCATGGAGCTTGCCCCCTTAAGACCTGAGTTGCCCCATTGCAATCATTTGTCTTGTTTAAGATGCCTTTGGTACATTCATGAACTATCACTTTCCTCACATAAACCACACAATGTCTCTCTTCAAAGTTGTTAGGAAAGTTGTGGTCCTGGAATTTTGGGCCCTCCACTAGCTACTGGCACCCCAATCTTGTAATCCCAGTTTTTTTAATCAGCCACTTATATGGCATTAACTGTTTAACATAAAGTAACATAATTTAGCCAGTGTAGAAAGAGTTAAAAAGTTTTTAAAAAATTCATTATTGTGCCAAAGCACAAAAACATTATGCTTAAATTTGATAAATTTACCATAATCTTTTTTATGAATATAGTTCTAGAGAGTCTAGTTGTATGTGGTAAACTAAAAATCACTAAATCAATTTTATGAAACTTTGAACACTTATGGTAGGTACCCAGTGGAAGGTCCTTAACTTTAATTTGTAATATAGGTATAAAATAAATAAGTAATTGTATAAAACTCTTCCTGTGATACTGATATAGCCAATCTAAATTTAAATTTATATTATGAGGGAGGGTAAATATCTACTTTATCCCAAATGGCTGTTAACAAGAGTAGAATTAAACTGATGAAGATTAAACCCATATTGGGTAAGAGGCTATTAATCAACTGTTTGGTTTTTAATAATAGCTAATGTCCAACGTTGCTCAGGTTTAAATGATTAAGATGATTTTAATTGGTTTTTTTAGCTTTGTTATCAGTAAGTAGGCTGTCAACTAGTTTAGTGAGCAATTAAAATTTAAAGATATAAATAACCCCCAACTACTTAAAAAAGCAACAAGCTTGCCATTATATCAGATACCACAAAACCACTCAGCCAAAATTGTACCCTGATTCACATTGAAATTATATTTTATATCTCATTTATAACTTTTATATATTTTATTAATTTTACATAAACATTATATGGTAGTTTCCCTGTTGCACAAAATATTTGTACTAATAATGGCTAGATTTGGTTCAGTAGTTTAGGAAGTGATGTGAAATATAAATACCATATATACCACATACAATGACTTTTATTTATATCAAATTTTTTTAACTGTTTATATATATAATAAATCTCTATCACTATATCAATCTTTAGGGGATCTACATTTTTTGCGGTAATCTCAGAATCTAAAAAACCAATTTTAATGTAACTTTGCATGCTCATAGCAGTGTGATAATGATATGTTATCCACTAAAATTATAAAACTAAATCAGATAGCTTACTTGAAAGAAACTTGCCATACAATCAAATTAATTATCAATTAGTTTCTATATATTTAAAATTTTGTTATAAATATTGCTTAACCTATCGAAGGGGCAGCTTATCTAAACTCAATATTCAATATTATTAAGTTTACATAATTTATCACCTTATGGGTATTTTACCAAATATAAGCACCTAATTACAAAAAATATACAAAAGAAAAATTTCCACTCTATTTTTTAAAATTTTCTATATAACTTAAAGTTCTCTTTACTTCATATCCTTTGGTTATCTAAAACAAAAGCTTATATAGCTACCAATAGCAGTAGGTAAACTCTATTTATAATATAATTATCTGCCTATCTCTATAACTTTTAATTTACTAAATTAACTTAAATATGGTCATTACTAATAGTATACTATATTTAAGAACCATTTTAGTCTTAACGTATTAAAATTTCTAACATTAGAAATTATATAGGATATTGGGTTTTGGTAATAATATCTCTGGTATTTAATCGATTGAAAAGTATATATTAAATCTTTACAGATTATAATTATGTACTCAATTATACGTTCTTTAGTAACAATAATAGAACCTATAGCTATTGTTTGTAATAATCATACTTGAAAATTAAATATCTAGCTAAACAATCTATAAGTATATAATTAGTAAAATCATAATTATCTTTGCAGCTGATTTTTTAAGTGTCTTCTAACTTCTTACCTATTACCCTAATCTATAAAAATCTATATATCTATCAAGATAACATTTAGTAGAATATGTAATAATAGTTTTTCTATGCAAGTGAAGCTGCAGGTGAACTATAGTTAAAAGTAAATTGCTTCTAAAATAACAGTTTCATACGGCCACAAATCAAAAAGCAAATCAACAAACTGTTGCCAGAGGAGTCCTAGGGCAGAACAATATTTAAAGGTTACATTATGTTCAAACATTAAATAACTAAAACAAAAATATGTGTTATTAAACAAGTACTCAACATGACATCATGCGTTAATACATAACTTTAGCGTTTTCAAATTAAAAATTTAAGGCTAAAATAGCTTTGGCGTACCAAGCTTTCGTTTTAATAAATATGTGTCGTTTATGAAACAGATACTTTAATTAATTATTACTTCACTAAAAAGAGAGCAAATCGCAAGCCAAGTAAAATGTCCATTAAATTGTATTTATTGACTTCATCCTTATTAAAAATAATGCTTGTAAAAGCGCTGCTTCTTCAGGTAAAGCTATCCATTCAATTCATGGTAAAATGGCAAATGCAATTTAAAAAATCCAAACGAAAGATCATAGTTATATTGTAATCTCTAAATAGTTTTCAATGTTCAGAGAAAACTAATCTAATATAAAAGTATCGCGAAAAATAATGCAATCTGACAAGCATTTTAATAAAAGTAAAGCAACCAAAATGAAGCCTAAATAAGAAATAGCTATATACCTAAGGTCGTCTATAAAACTAAAATAGACAATATCATTTCTTTCGGTTTATAATAAATGATTCATAAAGAGATGCCATTTTCTCTCCCAATCGCATCCCTTTCAGTTTTTTCAACTCTACGTTTCATCATATCATTAGGATTTAAAAGATATCTCTTCAGCCCAGATAGAAATTGTGCCCTAATTGGGTTTGATGAAGACTTAACTGAAACAAGGCTTCGCGAAAAAATATCAATTCTTTTTGATAAAAAGCAAAATCTTCATTGGAGACTTTGATACCAACAGAATGGCATAATTTTAGTAACAGCAGGCATTTATAACATTCTAAAACAGTCATCCTGTTCCTTAAAGAAGTCTGATCTAATATTTTGGTGATATTAATGCCTTCTAGTGCAAATTTAAAAGTGAAGAAATTGCCTTTGTCTTTTGAAAAGGTTTTAGTTTTACAGAAAAAACTAATATCAGTTTCAATTAATTTCAAAAATTCTTTTTGAGTTTGGAGTGGACAACCTGGCGGCTTATGATCTAAACCCTTAGAAGAACTATTAAAGATTGCTTGCAGACGTGTTAACGCGGCTTCATTTGCTTTCTTCATATTGATACGATCTGAGAAGAAATCGGGATGAATCTCCAATAAGAACTTGTTGAAATAATGTTTAATTCCAGACAATGATACCTTCATAATAAAACTGTCAAGGTGGCAAAATGGATTCTGAGAACAATAAAGTATTTTTATGGCTTGGAAAACTGTTATTCACTTTATTAAGCAATGGTATCAAAGAATAAAAAATGTAACCCTTGAAAGCGTGAAAGTAGCTTTGAAATAAGTAAGATTTGCAAAACAATATATCACAGCTATGAAAGCCAATATGAAGAAAGAACTAAAAACTAAGGAGATCGCATAGCCCTCATTTGTAAAGGTGTTGTCTTTATAACTCTTAGGATTTTAAGTGAAGGTAAGCTAAAGGAGTATTATTAACTCTTTAAAAAAATATGCGAAAAGGAGAAAAAGATAAAAGCAGCAAATAAAAATAGCCGTTTTCAATTGCTCCAACCCACAAAGAAAAAAATGAACTAAAGTATACAATATAATATGAGGATAATTGACCAGCATGTACATAGAATATTGTTAAATGAAGAACTAGCTAATCATGTTTGCTGAAGATATTACCTTTAAATTATGCAGATGTAAACTTGACTTAGCGGTTTATTCTTCGACGGTTTATGCCTCAGATCTCCCACTCTTGTAATGACCTAAAAAGATCTACAACTGCTTTAGATGCCAAGCTATTTTTGATTACACTCAAATGCTATATTTTTAATTTTTTATCCCACTACTATAAGCAAAACATATTTTTCAAAATAATATTTATATTATTTAGTCATTTAAGCTATACTTTACGTGTTTAAGTTTATATTTAATCGAGGCAAGCCGACCAGAGGACAGACGATAACGAAATTATGTTTTTAAGTATCACTTGTAAAACATTATAATAAACTACTAGCCGATTTACCCTGCGCAATCTTTCGCTAGCAACACTCGATTGCTAATAACCTTCAATTTGACTTCAACTAAGCCAATAAATATACCATAGGAAGGATTAAATTATATTTATCTACTAGCCGATTTACCCGTACTTTTGCTACGGTGTCTATAAAATTTCAAGTTTTCAATTTATTAATTTAGATTTTATATTATAGATAAACATAACCACTCAGCCAAATCTAATTGCTCAATCGAATCAATCAAAAACCACCAACCACTCAGGTAAACCTAACTGAACTTATAAAAACAACCAATAACTAATCACCCCTCAAAGCTAAACTGTATCCTATCGATTCGAACAAAAGCCATCATCCACTCGCCAAATAAAAAAACCTATCGAATCAATCAAATAACAAACTGCTACCCGAAACATCACTTTATACTCAAAATCATTGTGACATCTTCCAAACTACTAAATCAACTTCTACTTAACTTGCCAAAAGTATTTTATTACTTAGGTGAACCAAATTTGGCATGTTTAAAAAAATATACAAACCTAACATCCAGATACCCATGCTTCGCTACAGTATTTAGTTTATCAGATGATAAGCTCCCATTATAGCCTATAGGCTGTGCCAGCACTACTCTTGAGCCACTCGGACTAATAGCTCCTCTGTTGCCATCGTGGCTGGTGAGCTGATTATCCTAACTACTTAATCTACTTAAACTTTAATACTGATTTTTGTTGAGTTTTAGGTAAGCAATTTGGTGAATTATTAGATAATATTCGCCAATTCTCACCAACTCACCCAAATAAATTGAACCTATCATACTCGATAGTTTCAAATTCGATTTTATTTGCCAACTCTCACCCGCTCACCCAAATAGATTATTCTTATTAGACTCGATTAGCTTCAGGTGAGCAATTTGGTGAATTATTCAATAATATTTGTCAATCTTCACTCACTCGCCCAAATAGATTGAACCCATCAGGCTCGATAATTTCAGATTCGATAAGATTCGACAATTCTCACTCACTCACCTAAATAGATTGACCCTATCAGACTCAAAGGTTTCAGATGTCAGTCAGTCAGTTAGTCAGTCAGTGAGTATGTCAGTGAATGTGTTTAATTAAGTAGATCTATATAAATAAAAAAAACTTTGGGAAAATAGAACCTCCTTTAAAAAAAGCTCTAGAAAGTATGAAAAAATCGAGAAATTATGAATCCTCACTAAAACCCTTTTTGAAGTCAGCGCCTCTTCCAACCTGACTTATAGAATTTTGCTCACAAATATAAATTAAAGCTTATATTGGATTGGGTCCAAGTGAAACTATAAGCAACTTAGAATATATAATGCTAAGTATATATATATATATATATATATATTAGAAATACCTATTATAAGTCAGTTTAGAGTATGACACCAGCTTCAAAAAGGGTTTTATTGAGGATTCATAATTTCTCAATTATTTTATACTTTTTAGAGCCTATTTTTAAAGGAGGTTCTTTTTTCCTAAAATTTATTTGAAGCCAGTTCTTTTTTTCCCAAAAAAATAAAACCAGTTCTTTTCCTCAAAAAAATTTAAAGGCAGCTCTTTTTTCCCAAATATATTTTTAAAAGTGGGTTTCCCCTAATTTTAATTTAAAAAATCACTATCTCTATATACTATTTTGAAACCTCACTATTTCTATATGCAAATAATACTTATAATATATATTGTATACAGTATCTCATAAACAAATGTACTAATTATTTATTTTATAAAATTTGGCTGATTTTATTAGGTAATCTATGCTAACTTTACTGATTGCCATCTAAAGTTATTTATTTTATTAAATTATGCTGATTTTATTGGTCAAATTATAATAAATTTACTGATCTCCATCTACAGTAATTTATTTTATTAAATTTAGTTGATTTTATTGGTCATATATGCTAAATTTACTGTTAACCATATACAATAATTTATATTTATCAAGTTTAGTTGATTTTATTGGCCAAATTATGCTAAATGATAGCCATCTATAATGATTTTTACTTGTTAGACTATGATCTCATACTTGCCTGGATTTTAAACATACCCCCAGCCATAGGACATAACTATATATAAAAATATATAATATACTAGTGGAGTTACCTGACGTTACTTAGGTTTATTTATTATCAGCTGATTTGAACTGATTAATTTAAATTTTATATTATAGCTAGCAGAGACCAGTTGATGCTTTCCTGCATTTGTATGTTTATTTATATAAAAATTGATAGTATGTATGTAATCTAGAATCTATAATGCATTGTGTAAAAGGATGGAAAAATGAAAGATGACACATAATGATGAAATTTCATTATCTTTATTAATATAAATAGATAAAATATATAAATTTTTTCTGATTAATTCACATGAATGAACGATATTTTTGCCTATTTCATTTGCTATATAATTAAACTAACTTAAAATAATTGAAACTAATACTAACGTCTAGTGTAACACAAATGGATAAACAATATTTTTGATTTCCTGATTTGGTGTATAGATGTTTCAGCAGCTCTTGAAGAAGAAGCTCTTGCTCAAAGATCTGCAACTCATACATCATGCTGTTAAAATGTTTTGGCAGCTCTTGAAGTAGAAGCTCACACTTGCAGGATTTCAACTTGTGCATCTCACTCTCCAGATGTTTCAACAGCTCTTGAAGTAGAGGATCTGATCTGTTCAGTTTTCCAGTGTGTCTTGCTCTTCAGATGTTTCAGCAGCACTACTGGCTGACAGTTGCCACACATCTGTTTGATCTTCCAATGATTGATTTTTTTGGTAGCAGTTCAGATAATTTTTAGTATTTAATGTTTGGTGTTGGATTTTAGGTTTTGTAAAGATGCTTGCTGGTGAGTTTTTTCACCTAAACTCCAACAACTTGATTCAGGGAAAGGGTTTTCACCACTTTTAATAAAAATAATAAAATATAAAAGGTTGATTTCTATGTTTTTATCAAGTGTGATATCAGGGGATAAAAAGTGAACCCTTTTCATAAGTCAATGCTTGGATTTAAATCAACTTAGTGCTTGGACCAAGCTAGACATCAATTTGATATTAGCTTTGAGCTAAATTAGGAAATATGGATGTTTGACCTATTGGAGCTCTTGAATCTTGGCTCACTTTGACAGAATAGCTGATGAAGAGTCAAGAGTAGGTAGGACATGTCCATGAGGTAATGATTAGATACATTTAAGCTAATTACCTTGGGGAAAAATTGTTGCACCTTGAGGGACCACCTCCAAAGCTATAAAAGGGGGTGTTTATGGTGTAAGTGCTTTAATTAAAGTAGAAGTGGGCTGGGGAGGAACCTCCAATGGAATCCCCAGATTTTGCCACATAGTTGGGCAATTTGCTTACCTGAACTTATCCAATTTGACCAAGTATTATTACTAAATTTATTGCCCAATTCAAAGGGTTCCAATGAGAAATGGCCAGGGTCTTTTGGCTGATTTTGTCTTTATTTTCACCCTTATTTTGCACCATAACACTCCTATTACATAATCAGACTTGTACTTGTCTGACATTTTGTGACAGATGAGGTATCCAAAGATAGTTTAGTTTTGTGTGAACCAAATGTCATTTGTCTATAAAGAAGGGAACAATGGTTATACCTATTGATGTCCAACACTCAACACTATTCAAATAGAAATAGTTTTCCATTTGAAACTCACTCACCAATTACTAATCACAGTCACAATCATTATTATATATATACCAAAATCTATTTGTATATATAGACAGAAAATTTAAATTTATATTTATTACTATGTTGGCTCATCATTTTTTTAGTTTTACTTACACTTGCAATAATAGCATTAACTTTATAAATAGTTATAATGATAAAAAGTAAAAAAATAAAAGCTATTGTGCCAGAATTTGAACAACTGACCTTTATAAAATTTAAGTTTAGTTAAAAGATGAGCCAATTATGCTAGAGGAGGTATTATAAAATCATTTGGGTTTTTAATTAAATTTGATTTTGATTAACTTGCTAATTAGCCAAATAACTACTAACCACTAAACAAAATCATTTAAAATATCAAATCAAACAAATACCAAACTGCTCTTCTCTGTAACAATATAGTAAACACCATTGAAGTATATATAAAGTTTTTACTTCTTATATAAATTTTTTTATTTTACTATAAAAATAATATTTTTAAAATTCATTAACCTTCTTGGGAATGCACACAACAACTCACCAAAGTTTTATCACAATTGGTCAAACAGTGTCAGAGTCTATAGCTATCAAATAGATTATATCTCTAGAATTATTTCTCAAAGGGTTTTTTTTGTTGGTATGAAATATCTCCCTTAATACTGTATAAGAATTAAAGTTTGGTACACCATTTTGGAGATTGGTTTTCCCTCTAATAACAAAATTAAGAAAATATCTTAAAATCAATGGTTTTGTTAAAAAATTATATTTAAGACTTATATTTTAAAGCTTATATTTTAAAAATTTCATTTAACAAAATTACATATATAACATGTTGTGGTGGCGCTGAAGTCTTTGAATAGAAGAGAATATATTAAAATAAACATATAACTAACATATAAACAATGTATTAATATATAAAAAACATATAAACAACATGTCAATCAAATTAAAGCAAGTAAGTAATACAGCATTTGCAAAAGCAGTGGAGCACTATTCTAACCTCAATAATAATGAGGTAGCAAGCGTATGTTATCATAAATTTTTGATAAAAAACTAGTAAATCTTTTTATAATAAAAATTAGTAAATATACAAATAATGTGAAAATTATATTGTATTTGAATTACAAAAAATACATTTTTATTTTAAATATTTGTCACAATATTTGAATATAAACTTTTATTGATAATTTTATAATTTCAAGTATAAGTTTAACTTAAAATTAAATATTTTCATTATGTTTTTGCCAGTATATCATCATTCATTATTTAAAATAATCTATTTCTATTGATTAAGTAATATCCATAGGATAGGCATATAAGGAATGTTGTTACCTGAAGTGATGCAAAGTATTCACATGGGTCACCTAGTATACATATACCAACATTCATTTATATACATAGATATCTATATATACAAAAATGTTTGTTTCTTTGTTTCTTTGTTTGTCCCATATATTACTATACCATTCATTCAATTGTGATAAAGCTTTAGTGAGTTGTTGTGTGCATGCCTGAAAAGGTTTCTGAGTTTTAAAAACTATTATATTTATAGTAAAATAAATAGGTTTATATGTAAGAAGTGAAAATCCTATATGCTTTTGATGGTATTCACTATATTGTTATAGCTGAGCAGTTTGGTATCTGGTTTATTTGATAGTTTCAATAGATTTGGCAAGCAGTTGGTGGTTTTAGGATGATTAATCTACTTAAAAAATTACTTACTGACTGGCATACTGACTGACATCTGAAACCTTTGGGTCTGATAGGTTCAATCTATATGGTCAAGTGGGTGATAATTGGCAAATATTATCAAATAAATCACTAAATTGCTCACCTAAAACTAAACAAAAATCAGTGTAAACTTTTAAGTAGATTAAGTAAATTTTGGATAATTAGTTCACCAGCCTTGAGGGAAAGCAAAGCTGTTTCTCTGAGTGGCTCAAGCATAATGCTGACACGGCCTTTAAGCTATATCAGTGTGAGCTCATAAATAAACCCAAGTGATGTGCGGATAACTCTGCTAGTCACTAAATAAAACACTTAAAATACTCTTAAAAATCTCAGACTGGATTTACTATGATCTCTAGTCATAGTTAAACCACTAAACTACTTAACTAAAACCATCACCCATATCAAATTAATGTCATAATTTTTATGATATAATTGAGGGTACAGATTGTAGAAATAAGGCTGGGCGTGAGGATGCCAAAAGGGCTAAGTTGGCAGGCCTCCCTAACCTAAAACATACCCTGGACCAACACTGGGTACAGGCAAGTTGTGTCCAAGTTGCTCTTGGGATGTGCATTAGCTTGGTCCAGCGTTATATCAAGGGTATTAAAAGCACCAGCTTTTTTACTAATGAAGACAGTTCATTATGGTTGCTTGGAGAATGGGGTTTCACAACCCAGTCAAATTGCAATATTGCCAAATCTATAAGAATTCAGCTGCAATCAATAACTCAAGTTTGGACTATCTTGAGCTACAGTAATATGGCTGATGGAAGTGTGCGCTTATTAGTTTTTTATGCTTAGTACCACTCCTGTAGATTGATGATTCTCCCCACAATGTTTAATAATGATTCCTTGAGACTAACTTTCCTTGATGGTCAACTTGCTAATAAAATTTTTACTAGTTTTATGTTTTTTGCATAGTCCCTTAGGTGACCCTGTGCATAAACCTCCTTGAGGAGGTCTTCAACAATATAGAACAATTTATTTATCTAAATT
Source organism: Massospora cicadina (assembly GCA_022478985.1). Classification (NCBI taxonomy): domain Eukaryota; kingdom Fungi; phylum Entomophthoromycota; class Entomophthoromycetes; order Entomophthorales; family Entomophthoraceae; genus Massospora; species Massospora cicadina. The sequence continues at coordinate 43,706 of JAKSZP010014568.1, forward strand.
GATGACCTAACCTGGTGCATAACTAGGATGACCAGGTCCCCTCCAGATTGAGGCACTCAAGCACCCCAACACTGATCTGCACTTGGTTATAGCTCCTCCTTGGGGTCCAAATAAGGTGTCATTTATTATTTATCTAGTTATATATTCTTTATTGTACACCCTGTCCCTAGATCCCTTGTGCTCTGGCACCTTATGAGGTGCCTTGTTCTCACTCTTACTAGTGACTATTTCCCTTGTAGGGTGACTGTGTATCCCTCACTGTCAAGAGAGTGTCTGTAACTCTCTCATTCCCAGAAAGGTGATGTGGGATGCAAACCCACATTGCTAGGGAACTAGCTGTTAGGAGAATGGGAAAGAAGGCACATCAAACAGTGTCTGTGCAAAAGGTACCACAGGCAAGGTTGTAAAGCGCAACATATATTACCAGGTAAGTAAGAAATATCACAGCTTGAGTGGACCCCAGAGGGGAGTCCATAATCAAGTGTAACTTGGCGTCAGGGGGTTTGGGTGCCTTGATCTGGAGGGGACCTGGGCGGCCCAAGGGAGTACCTGGGATTTTGGTAAATTGCAATAAAAGGTAGTGGCCCACAAAGTTGGAGACCTCCCCAAAGAGGTCCGCCACCAAGTTAGCCCAAGGAACCATAAGTAAAATGTAAAATAACAGGCATTTTTATTTAAGAAAGTTGACCAACAAGGAATGTTGGTTGCAAAAACATATTTAAAGTGGGCTGGGGAAATTCAGGTTCTGCAGAAGTGCGCCCAAGCCTTGACGCTCCAATAAACAGATGCTTCCATCCATTTTAGTAAAATACACCAAAAGTGCCTTCACTCAAGTAATTGATTGAAGCCGTATTTTACCCAAACTTAAAATTTCATAACTTGAACTAGATTTGAACCCTTGCTCTCCAATTAACCAAATTGAACCATCTTTTTGTAATGTAAATTGTTTGTTTCAGTGCCTGAGCTGAGATAAGAGGCTGGGCGTTTTGCACCCCTTTAGTATCAACCTGGGCATGCTTGGCTTGCACCCAGCGTTGATCTAAGGTGTGTTTCAGGTCAGAAAGAGCCTGAAGTTTCACCTTCTGGGCCTCCTGTTGCCCAGCCTTATCTCTAGCATCAGTTTCCACTATTAAGTCATCCAACCATGACACTCACTACCTTACATAATGGACTGGTTCTTTCCAGTAATGGACAAAGGTTTTGGGCAATACCAACCAAGTAATAGTCCATAAGCTTAATAAAACCCCAGATATTTTTCTGAAAGTTTACATACCACTATGATTATGTTGGAACCATTCTTTGATAAGAGTTAGGATAATACTTAACCCTAGCAATTATCATTGAATCCAGATGAGAGCAAATAGAGATTCCCTTAGGTAGCTGAGTTCAGTATCCTGGAAAAAAGCATTCATCATTTTATATAGTTCAATAAAATTAAACTAAAAGAAATTTTAAAGAAATTATTTATTGAGCCAACTAAGTAAAAACACAGAATTGAGGGATAACATCTACTCAATTCTTTTTTATAGTATGTTAAAAATAATTTCTTAGAATTTTTTTAAGTCTTATGAAATTATTAGCCTGTAATAGTTGATAATTATAATTTTAGAAATATTGGTAAAATCATTAGGTTTTGGTTTAAAATGTTTGATAATTACAATGATTTAAGTAATATGTGGCAATGATCATCAATTACCATTATACCCAATTTGGAAGGCCTATTTTTATATCTGATGATCTGGTTTTGATTAGTTGATCTTTTGATAAGATTGATTAGAATTCTGGTCTCTTTTTGGTCCAGTGGCTAAGATTCCATGCTCTCATCATGTCAACCAGAGTTTAATCCCTGTGGGGGAGTCACTCTTTTTAACTAACTTTGAAAAAGAAGGAGATTCTTAATTTGACCTGTATATATATTTCTTCTGGGCTTTTATTATGTTTGTTCACGCATAACTCTGAAATCACAGGACCAATTTGAATGCCCTTAAATTTCAAAAAAGAGAATGATACAAATTAGGTCCCATTTTAATTTTGTAAGTATTGGTCCAGTATCTGACCATTAATTTAGTAAGTATATTAGTATGGACTCAAAAGCAGTGCATTTAATTGCAGGTATGTTCATCGCTGGATAAACCTATATTCTGGCATTGGTGAAGTGATAGCCTTAAAGCAACTTTTGACATGTCCTATGGCTGAGAGTATGTTCAAAATCCAGGCAATTATAAGCTCATAGTGGGAAGAGCTTAAATCATTATAGTTGTCTATCATTTCTGCATAATTTGGCCAATAAAATCAACTAAATTCAACAAAATAAACAAAATTAGATGGAAGTTAGTAAATTTAGCATAGATTGAGCAATAAAATCAACCAAATTTAATAAAATGAAATACTGTAGATGGCAATCAGTAAAATTAGCATACATTGACTAATAAAATCACTTAACTATATAAAAAATAGATTATTGTAGATAGCAATCAGTAAATTTAGCATGTATTAACCAATAGAATCAACTAAATATAATAAAATGAATTATTATAGATGGTGATCAGTAAAGTTAGCATAATTTGACCAATAAAATCAACTAATTTAGTAAAATAAATTAATTTATATGGTATTCAGTAAATTTAGCATAGATTGAGCAACAAAATCAACCAAATTTAATAAAATGAATTATTATTATATTTGTTTATGAGATACTATATATATTATATACAATGAGTTTTATTTTTATAGAGAGATAGTGAGGGTTCAAAAAGGATATATAATATAAGGATTTTTAATAAAATTGGAAAAAGATCCACTTTTAAAATATATTCAAGGTGGGTAGACCTTAGACAAATATAACACCAAGATTTTACTAGCCAGTAAAGGTTTAAAACTCAAAATTTGCACTAGAATGGAAGCAGTTTTACCTGCCAGGCTAACCACCCTTTAAAAAGATCTACTTATAAATCATAATATCTTTTTTAAAAAAGAACTGGGGTAAATTTTTGTTTGGAAAAAAAGAACCTTTTTAAATTTACTTTGTAAAAAAGAACCTTTTCTAAAAAAGGCACTAAAAAGTATAAAATAATTGAGAAATTTTGCCTTCTCAATAAAACCCTTTTGAAGTCAGCACCATATTTTAACTGACTTATAATAGTCTTTTATGATATATACTCAGCACTAAATATTCTAAGTTGCTCATAGTTTACACTTGGACCCAATCCAATATAAGCTTTAATTTGTATTTGTGAGCAAAATTTTATAAGTCAGGTTGGAAGAGGGCGCTGACTTAAAACAAATTTTATTGAGGAGGCATAGTTTCTTGATTATTTCATACTTTTTAGAGTTTTTTAAAGTGGTTATTGTATTCCCTAATTTTTTTTATAGATTAATTTTGCAGGAAAAATGGGTAAATTTCTCCGTTTGCTAAAGAATTACTCCAGTTTGGAGCTCATATAATTAGGATTTCTTTTTGAGGCCCACGTTGGAGGAATTTGACGTTAATGCCAGACCAGTTATTAAGCAATTTCAGTTTTTTAAAGCTTGGATTCATCAGATCACTTGAAAGTATAAAAGGACCTTATTTTATTAATAAACTTTTCTCCAATTAGGTAGCTTCTTCCCTAAAATTATCAGTATTATTATTAAATTATTGGTTTGTTATTATTAGTTCTATAATAACAATGTTATGGTCAGGAATATCCTGTACCATCACACTCACTGGGAATGAGAGAGTCACAGACACTCTCTTGACATTAGTCAACCAATCTTTATACTAACTTGCATGAGAATTATACATATGAGACTTTCTTTGTGTTTGAACTGGGTGTGCTAGCCGTTTGTCATGGTCTATGTTGCTCACCACAGTTTTCTCATACTTCTTATTATTGGTGCACCTTGACATTATTCTCACTACCACCAACTGGGGAGTGCCCACCCTTCCTTCTTGCACTAGCTAGACTTGGGCCCTTTATGACCCATTGCTGTGATTTCACAACTTCCCCCAAAATTTTCTTAAATTCAACAGGATCTTGCCTTCCTCTCGCTGGAAGCTTCTTTTAATAATAAAATATTAACTGGTTTTTGTTCACCCTCAGGTGGGTAAATTGCTGTATCAGTTGTCTTCTGATGCTGCCAACTGGATTTTTGCAGTGTTCTGTGCACAACAACTTTTGTGGAAATCAGAGGAGGGTTTGGAATATGTCCTGGACAATATTGCCTAGATGTGTCATCCAACCAAGCCTTATATGTATACTTTGCTCTGCGCTAAGCTTGTCACCTGGTGAAATTCTATTTAAATGAATTTTGCAACAGGATATGGACCCTACCTTTATCAGACGTCATTAAAACGTTGTTCCTCAATTATATCTTGGACCCCCACAAGAAACTCCTCAGTATGGCAAGCTCCTCCTCTCAACTTCTACCAGCTGATTAAAGCTCTTTTTTGCAATTTCCCCATCCCAACTGGAAAGGGGCAAGGTAATTTAGCCATTATTGTTTCACCTAAGGGCTCCTATAAATATGGGCCCCAAAAACTTGTGCACACCTCTCAAAGAAGAGGAATTTTATCCATCCATTTCCTTTAATTCTGCCAAAATTAAAGATGAGTAGGGGTCTTGCCCCAAGTTTATTAAAAGTTTCAGTTGATTCTGCCATGAGGATGTCATCTGTGATTTCATTATAAATATGGTGCCTGCGACTAATGACTTCCCTTGAATGTGGCAAGACTCCCCATCAATCCGTCCCCATTTTGGAAGAATTTGTGGGCTCAGATGAGTCTAGCCCCATTTTTAAAGTAAACCGTGCACATAATTTAATTTTTCTTTTGCACCGCATTCCTACGGCGACAGATGGACCATCAATGAAGGGTTTGGTGGTGAAGCCTTGGATAACAATGGGCAACTGGCCATCTTTCTGGTATGGGGTCATTAAATCCTGAAAACGCGTTTTATAACGCAAATTGCTTAAATGTAAATGAGCCAATAATCAGCTCCTGCGACTATGATGTGGACCACATCCCTGTGCACCAAATCACACTAAAGAACAAAAGCTTGACCCCTACCATGTTCTGCAAAAACACATGAGGAAGAGAAAAAAGAAATTTTAAAGTATGAAAATGTTTTGCAACTACTGAAGATATGGTGGGATATGTGACCTCATTAGTGAAAGTGGCCAAATATTTCTCTCCATTTTATAATGCAAAAAATCATCCTGGAGGCATACTTATGCCAGATGAAGGGTTTTCTGGTAAGGTGTTGGCGTTATTTGCTATGAATAAAGACCATTATGGATATATATTGTTAAAATGATACCCTTTCAACCCCTCTAGAAAAAACCAGCACAACTATTTTAGTGGATACATGAGCCTCTGAGAATTTTGTTGACCAAGACCTAGCCGCCTACTTTAAGTTATACTACTTGTCAGGTGGTCTTTTTAGAGGAGGGACTTCCAAGGTACCCTCACGCTGAAGGTTCTGGGGTTAGTGGATTATCCAGTTGGCAGATATAGTTTGGCTAACCGCTTCCAAGCTATCAAAAACCTCTTGTACCCTATTATCTTGGGAGTAGAGTGGTGGCGAATGTTTGTTGTTAGAACCAACTTGAAAGACAATACCCAGATCATTAACTCTAAAAAATGACCATGGATTAGTTGTCCCCATGTCTGAAGCAAACTCTCAGGGCAGTTTTCCCCAATGGCCAAAGGTCAACACACTCAGTATAGCTCTTTTTTCTGAAGCCCTCTTTGGAGGCACCCTTACCTTATTGCTTAGAAGGGCTGGAATCTTAATTTGATGCACTTTCAGCCAATGTACTACCAGCTCATTCAGAGTTTGATTGTGAGTTCAAACTCACTGTTGATCTGATGCATATATCTTCTCCCATTTACCCTTTACCTATACAAGAGGAAGCAGCCTTAGACGTGTGGTTTAAGGAGCAGTTAGCTAAAGGCGCAATATTTCAGCTACCTCTTTGGTATGCTCCCCACTTCTTTTTTGGAGAAAGCTGTTGGTACCTTACGCCCATGCATAGATTATGGGAACATAAAAAACATCACAGTGCCAGATTTGCATCCCATCCTGGTGGACTCACAGATTGCTCGCTATGTTGAGAAGGCTAGAGTCTTCTCAAACTGAATCTCTTAAATGCGTGAAATCAGCTTTTTGTTCAAGTAGGGCCAGGATTGGCTCACCAATTCTGAACCTGTAAGGAAATTTTAAGTTTTAGGTTATGCTCTTTAGACTTAAAAATGCATCTGCTATCTTCCAACGCCATATGGATGCGGCCTTGGGGACCCGCTGAGCGTATGCGCAGTTTCCTACATGGATGATATTATGGTGTTTTCCCCTGATCAATATTTGCATGCCTTACACCTGCAGAAAGTTGTGAAGCGTTTGAGGGCAGCTGACCTTATGCTAAAAATCAGCAAGTGCGGATCTTCAAGTCCCAGGTCACCTTCCTGGGCAACGTCTTGTTTAACCAAGGCCACATGATAAATCCAGAAAAGGGGAAGGCGATTTGGGAGTGGCCCACCCCTACTTAAGTTAAATAATTGAGGAGTTTTTTTTGGTGATATGTACGTTCCTTTATAAATTTCACACCAAGTCTTTCTGAGGTGGCGGCGCCCTTGTATAAGGCAAGTAGAGCAAAAGTGCTCCAGTGGTCCCTCATTTTGCAGGATGCCTTCCAAGCGGTAAAATGCACCCTGTTGTCTACATCTGTCCTTCACCATGTAGATTCAGAAAATAGTTTATCGTGGCTACTGATGCCTTCAACTTTATGATAGTGACTGCCTTGTTACAAGTGAGTGGAGATGTAATAGAGAATCTGGTGGGATACTTTTTCAAGGAAAATTCCCTTACCAAAGTTAAACTATGCTGTTTATGACAAGAATTTATAGGCAGTGGTTGAAACGCAAATCTATTAGCGTCATCATTTGCATGGCTCATCCCTACCATTCCTCATTTGTATAGATCACTGTGCTTTTTACTACCACGCACCTCATGTTTGACCCCAAGGCAAACCTGCTGACAGGAGACCCTGTCCCAAATTGTTTTCTCTTTATGAGTTTATAAAGGGAAAGAAGAATGGTTTGATGGATGCTTTGAGTCAAAACTCTGCGCTTGCTCCAGATCCTAAGGAGGTAGAGATACAATAATTACTTTATTCCGCCAGGTAAGATTGTGTCTCAACATCCCACTCCATGGCACATATCAGGATTCCTACCTAAAAGAAATTATTTGTGTGTCAAATGAAGGAAACTAAATTTGATTTAATAAAATAACTGATATTATTATTGAGACCAATACACAACCTATTTTAAGCCCTCTCAGTATTGGGGACAATCCCTGATTAATTCAACAAATATTACTCACCTGAATTCCCCTGATTTTGGTGTTCAAACCTGATCCATATAGCAGATTCTTGTGGTTAAACTGAAAATAAACCTTTCACCAACCAACAAATCAGGCTGATTATCCTTTGAAAACTTTAATTGATAAAATAATTCTCAACTAAGACTGATTACTTGTATTACAATTTGGGCCAAGTATCTCAATGTCAATTTATACTGTTTATTTTCTTAACAGCTCAGGCTGTATATCCTTGCTAAAATCAGGCTAATCATAAATGCATTAAACTTTGCATTTGGTCCTAATTAATTGGAAGAAATATCAACCATTTAAATTAAGATTTTGTGTAGTAAACAATTATAAAAATACCCTTTAAAAAATCTCATGGACAAAATAAAATAATAAGATTAGCGTCATAATGTCACAATCAATTTTCCGTCCTATGGCAAAATTTGTTTGTTGATCCTTGTAATCAGCATGATAGCACTTGCACATAGGCCACCCAAATGAGAGTACCTAGTACTATCAAGAGAGGTCTGCTGACGTCCTAATTAAAGGTATTTTATTTAGTTGAAATTGATGCCAGATTTCCCAGAAGTCATATTTTGTCAGCTGTATGACAAAACTCAAATTGGGCTGGTTTTAGGATGATTTTGCACATTTGCGTTGCAATTTTAACGCCTGAATCCTTCCCAAATATGAGATTATTTTGTAATCAATTGTCCTAGCAACAGGTCAAAATCATATCACTTCAAGTGCTGAACTGAGGTTGACACTAATTATCTGTGGGAATTGCGTGCTCAAAATGTGGCAGGAGATGCCCTAGAGGTATAAATACCAGCGCCTGGCCTAATGATAAGAACAAAAAATAATGTCTCTTTAATAAATATATCTTATAATTCTCTTTTCTGATATTTTATCGAGGTCTTTTCTTGAAGAGTGTCAATAAGCTGTCATTTCAGACTTCTCAGCTTGTACCTTTTCTTGGCGCAGTAGAAGTTCCCAAATTTGTAGAAATTAAACACAAAATCAACCAGAAGAGTCAGATTTATTTGAATAATCCTAGTGAGCTTCCAAACGGTCAAAGTACTATAAGACTTTGACTAAAATCAAGAATATTTTGGCGGAAATTTCTTCCCAATTAGACATGCAGGATTTTATTTATTAAGTGAGCAATCCTCAGAGTTTAGCAACTGGTGCTCACTCAAAATAGTGACACTCTCTGAAATGGACCAACACAATCAGTTACTGGAAGATTCAGCTAGAAGAGAAAGCATCAATAATATGAAAACTAGGGACAAATATATCTAATTTAATTTACTACCAGTCGCCAAGACTCTGATGCAGGTACCTGTTACTTCCTAGATCTTATCATAGTGGGGGGAGCTCATGTAAATACAACAAGCCCAGTTGATCTTACATCTAAAAGCGTAAAAGCCATGCTGGAAACTTTATATTGGGGATTTAGGATTGGTACTTTACAAATTAATCCCTCCTTTGGCCTGTCCTATTACCACAAGGGTCAGGCGCTCAAGATGGAGATGTACATGAAGTACCATGATGCAACCATGGAATCTCTTCCCAGACGTCTCAAAGGTTGTCAAGCAACTAATGAATTCCTGGCTAGTTTTGTCCAACCCCAAATCAAGCATAGCCAACAAATCCTAGCTAGACAAAATCTAAAACTTGCAGAAATCTACCATATACAAGGGGAGATGTGATATTCCCAAAAAAGCTCTTTGGACAAATTCATTTAGGTTTTACTGAAGTCTGAAAAGCAATTGTAATAAATAAAGGACTTGCCACTGAAGTTCATCAGAGATTAAACACCATTGAGGAGCTACTAAATTAAGGAATCCCATAGATAGCCACAGAAGTTCTTGCTCACCATGGGCTATCGCACAAATGAGTACAAAACTTAAATACCCGCTGGCAAAAACTGGAAACTAATTCTGATTTCCTATTATCTCAGACAAAAAAACTCACCACAGGATAATTTTGGCTGAGAAGAGAACCTGGAATTAAGTTAAAAGCACGTTAACTTTGAGATTTATGTTCAGACTGAGCTGGGTATTGTGAACAAAAACATCAAAGACCTTGCAGCATTACCAAAAGTCCCAAATAGTGATGAGGAGGATTATCAGATCAAAGAAGAACTTTCAAATATTTGAACTACTTTGTTAAGATTGCAGGCCTGAAATACTGAATTTATTCAAAAAAATTGGGAACACAGAATGCAAATATCAACTGCATATTCCCAAGTAGAGAGTATGGCCAAAGATATTAAAAGCATAACGTCCAATCAAGCTTTATTTGAAAAGCAACATGACAACCTTAAAACGAAAGTTGAATCCCTCAAAAAGTGAATCTTCCAGTGCTCACCCAGCCTTACCAATAGAGAAATTAAAAAATCTCTGCCCATTCGACCAAAAAATGATCAGGAAAAACAATTAAGGGACAAAGTTAAGTATCAGAATCAATAAGTCTGGAGAAGTATCATGATATTGAATCATTGGAAATCAACAACAATGCAGAAACTAATATTTTGAACATCCTTCCTATGCCTAAAGTTCTAGAATCAATACTGAATCCAGATAATCTCCAAAAGGAAAGAGGTCAATTTTAACTGATGATATGCTAAAACGTTCAAGTACTAGAGGAAGTGCAACACCTATGCCCAAAAAAGGATAAGATGACTTTTTAGCATTAACTTGCCAAAGTTTTAAAGTGATGGGAAAGTTCACTCTTTTATAAGCTATTTGAAAAAGCAATGCAGGGAGCATCAGGCCATGCAAAAGGATCAGCATTAATAAACTCACTCGATGCCCATAGCTGTGGCATCGTTATGCCCTATTTGGATGATGATTGGTCCTATATGGATGCCAAAACTGCGGTGAAAAAACAGTTTGGAGGGCCTGGAAAATTAATGTCCTGGATAAGAGCTTCTCAATATTGAATTTAAAAAAAATGAGACTATTAATGACTTTGCTAATTAGATGTTTTCATGAGGCTCAAGTCTTTCTTTGTACACCACAATAGATGAGTTTGACATTTATATGCAATGGAGCGTGCATTCATGCCCTAACATGACTTGAACCGTGTCATGATACCTGAATTTGTTAGAGAAATGGAAATTCAAGAACTTACCAATTACTTAAGAAGTTGTGTCCGCAGTTTTGATGCACCTAATTGGCCCAAGGACCAGCAAAATTTCCATTTTTGGGCCCAATAAGCAATACTATGTCTAGAAAAGGGAAAGATTCACAGACTACAAACCAAAAATATGAGTAAAAGCAGCAGCCAGTGCTGATTACATGACACAATTGTGGTTAAAAGGGGCAATTTGCTAGACAATTCTACAGACGGTTAGGCAAAAAGCCTAAGGTCAACGTTGCTCTAATAATCAAAAGTGACAGCAAGGTAGGAAATGAACAGGTGGAGTAAAGGCGGAATGCTCTAATTCCACCGATGTTCACCAAACATTCCACCTGACCCTGGAGAGCTCTTTAGGACTGAAGATGTTGTTGAAGATAACCTTTACCATATCATGGCTAATGATGTCATGATGGTTAATACTTGAGCCAAAACAAAGGAAACTAAACCCTTGAAAATTACCCAAGAAGCCTGAGAAGAGGTGTCAAAACCTTATGCAAAACAGATTATAAATCAGGTTTTGGACCTCCAAACTGGATGTTCAACTGACCTACCTTCGCTTAACAACGTACAAGTAGCCATTCCCATGAAGACCTTAGCAGATAACTTCCCAAAGTTATCTTAAGTCTGAAATCACATCTGGAATTGGGCAGCAATCACAGTATACACACAATAAATACTCCTGAAAACTACCCTGAATGTAATTATGTGGACATAGCAGTAAACAAGGTGTAAGTATGGGACATCATCAATAGCGGTGCCATTATCCATATAGTCAGCACAAAATTGTTTAGAAAAGTGAAAATTGCGCCCAATGTTGCCCACTGTCAGTAATATGGCGCAGCTGCAGTGCATACAACTAAATTTCTGGGTGCATACAGTACCCTACCTCTTAGATTCAGATCTATTTTAGTGATGGTACCTTCCATAGTGTTGCCATGTACTATGTATCCTAATTAGGACTGTTTTTCTGAGGGTAATGGAGTTTTTATTAATCACAAGGACAATACTATCACTATTCTCATCCAGGCTATCCCACTTTACTATAAGGATAGGGCAGTTGAGAAAAAAACACAGACCATTCATAAATCTTCCCTACAAAGATGGAATAGTCCCAATTGAGTATGACAAAGCGCAAAAAAAGATAAAAGCACTACCCACACAGATCAATAAGTCAAAGGGCATCCAACTTCAGTCAAATCAGCACATTATTATATCATCCAGAGATCAAATAATTGTCCCAACTGGACTGACAATTAATATCCTGGAATGACTTTATGGTGAAGTATATCAACCATGGTCCAAATCGCAATTTGAGCCAAACATTTCCACTGGTATCATCATTCCTGGCCATGGATTAATTAACATCTTGTACATATACCTGAAAAATTGGCCCATATCCATCAAGCTACATCAAACAGTTGCTTTTCTGCATCTGTTCCCTACCACGGAAGTTTTTCATTTCACGTTCTTGGAACATTTTCATATAAGGGCTTCCCAATAAGGACCTATCAGTATTAATAATGTTGTTCCTATGTCCTATTTAAACAACATGACCAACTCTGAAAAAGGTTAAGCTCAGAGGTTATATTTTAAATATTAGGAAATATTCACACAAGTTGATTTTGACTAGGATCTGCTAAGGTTGTCGTCCATAATAATGATACTAAAGATCATAAACCAATTTTTTATGCCAAAATAAACTCTTGAAATCATCAGAAAAAGCTGTATCCAAGGAGATTAAGTAATTTCAAAATAGCAGCATGTTAGTGCTTAAAGAGATCCTGGGCGGCACCAATTTTATTATTGAAGAAGGTGGATGGAAGCAACCAAGTAGTCATCAATTACTATTAGTTAAATAAAATCACAAATAAGGACTCATACCCTCTGCCACAAATTGAAAATTCCTTATACAGACTAGGTGGAGCGAAGTTCTTCTCAGCAATGGACCTTATCAGCTGGTATTGACAAATAGATCAGCTAAAGAGGAGCGTGAGAAATGTGCAATCATAACCCAAGAGGGCCTATTTCAGCTGACAAGTGTGCCTCAAGGGCTCTGCAATACTCCAGCTACCTTCCAGAGGGCCATAACCACAATCCTGGTAGATTTGAAGTTGTCATGTGTACTAGTGTGCCTTGAAAATATCAAAGTTTACAGCCGCACTTTTGACAACACCTGAAACACTTAAATGAGGTTTTCAGAAGGCTAGCAGCTGCAAACTTAAAAATCAAGCCTAGAAAAGTGCCAGTTTTTCAAAAGGCCAGCTGGAATATCTCAGATTTGTAATTGACAAAGTGGGTTTTTGGCCCCAATCCTCTAAGTTGGATGCCATCTCCAAAATGAAATGACCTGAATCCAAGCCCTATATTTAAGTATTCCTAGGCATAATCAGGTACTATTGCCAATAAATGCCAACTTTGCACAACTCAGAGATCCGCTTTTATATCTACTTAAGGATAAGGTCCCATTTGACTGGACTCCAGCTTGCCAAATGCATTTAGCCAAACCTATTGGCACTACTGGTCGCGCCTGTCCTTTGATATCTGGACTTTGATCAAAAATTTATTATCCAAACTGACGCATCCCTGATGGCAATGAGGGGCTTTACTATCTCATATTATGAAAGATGTCAAAGAAAATCCAGTTGCCTTTGCTAGTAGGATCTTAAACGTCCATAAGAGAAATTACACGTTGACAGAACAAGAATGCTTATACATCATATATGCTTGCAAGCAATTTTTGGTCTACTTGCATAGCACTCATTTCAAAGTTGTTAATGATCATGCATCCCTAAGATGGCTGAACAACTTAAGAGAGCCTGAGGGCCAATTAGCCGTTGGGCATTAAAGCTTCAAGTCTATGACTAAATTGATTGAGCATTGCATAGGGTTAAAACATGAAAACGCTAATTGCCTTTCTTGACTGCCCACTATTGCAACACTTAGTCTGGACGCCAATGAGTAGTTTAAGAAGATGATCAGTGGAGAGTACCAAGATAATCCTGGTCCATCTAAAAGTTATTCTAAGATGTATGACAAGATACAACTATCAAAAACAGGATAGTTTACAAGATCATTGAGGGCAAGAAGTATACTTTTCTAAGACCATTAGCCCAAACAGACATTATTTTTGCTTCACATAAGGCCATAGGGCAAGGTGGTCTCAAAAAGATGAAAAAGCATCTGAAGCAATTCTCTTATTGAAAGTCAATGCATTTCAACATCCAAGAAAAGCTAGAATTATGTGCGGAGTGTCAAGGTGAGAAACCGTTCCAAAAAAGCAATCTTATCATCTTGTTCATCCAAAGTTTTTCTAGAACACCATATCTATTGAAGTTGTCAGGCCTCTTCCAACAAGCAATTTAAAGCCCAAGTACATTATCACAGCCTTTGACCACTTGACTTAATGGGTCAAAGCCAAGGCTTACTTGGAAAGCAGAAGCAGCAACTACAACCAAGTTTGTCCTTGAAAACATTATCCAGAAGCATAGATGTCCCCAGATTATTCTAACCAATAATGGTACAAATTTTACCGCCAATGTCCTTGCCAAGCTCAGCCATTTTAATGGGAGTATGAGGCGTGCTTCCTGCTTCCTATCATCCCAAAACTAATGATACATTTAAGTGTGCAAATGTGACGTTGGCGAATATTAGCTGGAAATTAACTTTGGCCAAACCATCTGAATGGAATACTTAAGTGAGTTTAGCAGCATTTGCCTAAAATTTTCCTACCATTCAGCTACTAGGATGGCCCCATTTCAAGTATTGTATGGAAGACATCCAGCCTTACCATTGTTTTTTTACAAATTCAGTCCTAGAAGATCCTGGCGAGAATAGTTATCCTCAATATGTCAAGAAGCTTGCGGATATCCTAATTAAACTGCAAGCTCAAATCCTTTGACAACAGTTTTGCCATAATAAAGGCCTAACGTGAAAAATATTTGGAAAATCACTACAAATTGGACAAATTAGATGTACCAATGAAGTTCTATTTTCACACCCACAGATTTGGCCAAATGCAAAAGTTATATTCTATCTGGGTTTGGCCATTTGAATTAATTGAAAAGACATCCCATTTCATACACACAATCAAGGATATTAGGGCTGGCCATATATATAACTGAGTCCATGCAAAATTTCTAAGAATGTGCAATAAGTTGGCCAATTAAGATATATATATATTCATAAGAGCTTTGCAAAAATGGGAAAAAATAAAAAAATAATAAAAAAATTAAAATAATAAAGAATAAAATTAATAAAAGAAAAATTATGTTTATAACCTAATTAATTAATAATATAGTTTGCACTTGAGGAGGAGGGGATCCAACTCCAAATCAATCAGCAATTAGGGCTGAAAGTAAACCTATGCACCTGACCTACGTCTTTTGGCACTTTGGGCCAAAATTAAAGTATGACGACAATCAATGAAGTTATTTGGGAATCTTAGGGTTTATGTTCAAGTCAAATGGGGGGAAATGTCAGATTCTGGTGGTTGACCTGAAAATAAACTCTTTGAAAAATAACAAATCAGCAAAATATCCTCTCAAAACTTAGCCAACTACCTTAATTCTCACTAGGATGATTACTTGTATTACAATTCAGGCCAAATATCTCAAAGCAAATTTATACTGATTATCCTCTTGACAGCTCAGGATGAATATCCTTGCTTAAATCAGGCCAATTATAAATGCAACAAACTTGACATTTGGTCCCAATTAATTGGGAGAAATATCAACCATTTATCTTAAGAAATTGTCCAGGGATCAATCCAAAAAATAACCTCTAAAAATCCCAAGGTCATTATAATAAAAATTGGCATCATATTGTTGCAATCAATTTTCCGCCCTATGGCAAATTTTGTATGTCAATCTTCATATTTGGCATGATAGTACTTGCACATAGTTCACCCAAATGGGTGTACTAGTGCTATTAAGAGGCCTGAAATAGTTTAATTAGGGGTATGTCATTTACTTAAAATTGATGCCAAATTTCCCAGAAGCTGTAAATCAGCTTTCTGAAGAAACTTAAATTGGGCTGGGTTTAGGAAAAATTTTCATTTTTGCATGCAATTTTTGCCCCTGAATTTTTCCCAAATATGAAAGTATTTTTCCACTAATAGTCCTAGCAATAGGTCAAAACTGTATCAGTTCAAGGGCTGAAATGAGGTGTAAAATGTATCTTCAGAAATTACATGCTCAATATGTGGCCAATAGATGCCCTAGAGGTATAGATACCGGCGCCAGGCCTAATGAGAAGAACAACAAATAACTTTTCTTGGTAAGAGATATATTTTCTTAATTCTCTTTATCTGGTTTTTCAAATCAGAATCTTTTCTTGAAGAGTGTTAACAAGTTGTCAATTCAGAATTCTCAGCTTGTACCTTTTGCCTGCCATGGTAGAAGTTCCCAAATTTGTAAGAAAACAAAGCCCAAAATTGACCAAAAGAGTTGATTTTATTTGAATAATCATAATGAGCTTTTAAACGGTCAAAGTACCATAAGACACTGGATAAAATTGAGGATCGTCCAGATGGACTTCTTACTGATTAGACACACAGGATTTTATTTTATCAAGTGAGAAAATGCTCAGAATGTAACACCATGTGGAAAACGAATCCTGTTCAACCCATGTGAACAACCTGCCACAGAAATCCCCAATTGGTTATAAATATAGATCTTAGCTATGAATGCATGAAAATTTACTGAGAAAAACTCCCTGATCTCCCACATAACAATATTCTAAGAAAATAAAGACTACTCTCTTTTTGACATCTAATAATTTGTCTTACCTCTATTTTATTAGAGACAAAACAACATAGTTAGGATTTACCACTAAAAGAACTTTATCCTGAGTGAAGACTTTCTGGCCAAGGAAAGTAAAGCCTATTATCCATCATCCAGGAAATTTGGGTTTCCTGCCATTAAAAATAAAAGGGACAAGTGGACTAGAAATCCCTTTTTACCAACAAAACTAGTGCTCCCTGCCAGGTATACCCTGAGTTTATGGTGAAACTATTATTACAATTAGCAATAATGATTCAGCATCAGATTCCTATTTGAATCAGGAACGTTTAACCTCATGGCAAATTTGACTGCTGTGATACGTGGGATGGAGCAAAGTATGCTCACCATTGAGCAACGCCAACTTAACTTTGAGATGTGACTACTAAGATAAAAGGTAAAATTTGGCAGTTAACTGTATTGTCACCACAAAATTGGCCCTTTGTGCCGCCCATGATTGAGTAGACTCAGTAATTTAAAATATTAATGACTTACAAAGTTAGATGGACGCTCTACACCCTCATGAATCTTACAGCGATAGCAGTTCTACTTTAAGTGAAAATACATCCCTGGTGTCAGTTCAAGTCATTTGACTGGTAACCCCCTCAGTGGCACGTTCTAACCGTCATTTAAAGAGTTTACATCCCAGGAGAAGAGGGTATCTTCTATTTTATATTTTGTTATGAAAGTTCTATGGAAGAAGACAATGACACCCAATGGTTCAAGCACTTAACTGACTGTCTTAGCTGCATCACTAAAGACATCATGGTACCTCATCTAATGCAGTGTCATATATTTGGAATGACGTCAAGGTTGCCTTACTTCTGGAATTTGGGAGCGACTTAACTTTATACAAACAAAAGCAAGCTTTATGGACATAAGCCTTAATTGGGGAGAAACTGTCACTGAGTTTGCTCACCGTTTTTACCTTGAGGCGCAAACTTTGGTCACATGAGAATGTCTTACTTTAAATGACGCTATCAATGCCTCGTTTTTGGCGTTTAAAAAATATGTTTAATAACTTACTCTATCTTAAAGCGATGAAGTCTAACTTGACGTCTCTCCTCCATATCAAAGAAGCCATTTTGGAGATACTGACAGACCTACTAAAACCCACTGGGCTCCCTCATTTTATAATAAGCCTCAGCCCCAAGTGTTAGCATTTACCCCTCTCAATTCGCCTACCCCCAAATTATTATGCACTTCTTACAAAAGACTCTACCAACTGTAAACTTTTGTCACATCCTCCAACTTAGGTTGGCAAAAGGCCAGTCAGTATAGGGCAGGAGGCTCCCTATGTTGACGATAATCATGTGCCTCAGGACCCTTGTACTATCTCTAGTTCTATGACCAGCACCTCAGGATGCTTTGTGTTAGCAGTGCCTGCAGAAGTCGACGTACCCCTTTTTATCCAAGAAAATAAAGATCTTCAGCATTCCTATTTTTATGTTGGTCACTTACCAAATAAATCTTGGAGGTCAGTTCCTCCATGGAAAGCCAAGCGCTGGCAGATAAAACCTCTAAATGCATTGACCAGCCCAGAGCTTGATCACAGCAAAATCCTCCACTTGCTTTGCTACAAATTCCCCATGAAAGTTTACTAGCCGTTAATTCTCGATTTAGCTCTTTGGAGGTTTGATAGAGGTATTCATACATAAGGTTAAAGTATTGGCAATAAATGACACCAGCTGTTGGGATTTTTACCCATATTCCCAGCCTGCTAGATTACCTGGTGTCGCTAAGGGAAAATTTCATAAGCAAAGTGAATCAGAAATTGGTTGGCCCAAATTTGGAGGAACTACGTTTGGGGGATTTTGAGATATTTGTCTGGTCATATCCATCAGGGATCAATCTGGATGAATACCTAATATCTCATCGGGTGGAGCGGCTGACAAAATAGGGGCATCTGATAGTGATTAACTATCAGGTGTACCAATTGGGTTGGTCAGGTTTCATCACTGATTGATTAGGAATGTATGATGAGTTGCAAGGCGAGTGATGCTGCCTGCAACTAGCAAATTGATCAGTTGGTGAGTGACTTGTCATAATGGTAATAAGTCCAATTACCTAAGCAGGTCGCTAGCCAATTATAGTTGGTTCGCTTAGATCGAGAAGAAAACGTTAGGGACATGTTTTCTTACTCTTTCTGTTTGAGGTCTCGAGGATGTCCAATGATGGAATCCTAGCTAGGATGGGGAAGACCATTACTGCTGAGATGAGGATGGGTGATTTAGTGGCAATGGCTGCCATTTCATCGAAGAGGTATCTATCAAGGGTTAGAGGCTGAATCCCCTATAAATTCCCTAGGATTCAATATAATAAAAACAACACACATTAACACATATATCCAGATACATATTAATACATTAGAACATTATTAGTTTTATTATAGATTCGGTAATAGTTAGACTATCAGCATCTAGCGTGAAGATTACATCTCAAGGATATTATTGCAGTGGAAATAATTGGTAGACTCTTAGAAGAAGAGTAGAGATATGAGTGGGGATCTAGAGATGAAGGGAACCATGACCAAGGGATCACTGTCGACTGTGTGTTGGGCTGAAGGAGACTGCCATCAGAGGATCTTGACAAAGATTAAGTGGACAGTAATATAGGGAACGAATCCCTACAAGTATGACTATCAAGTATTTAATTGGAAATACCGGCTGAAGCGCTGGCCTGAAAATAGTTCTAACTCAACTATGGATAATAGTCTCCATACTATTATTGGATTATATATTCCTACAACGCGAGGTGCACAAGGAAACCAAACTTGTGCAGTAAAAAGGTTACTGTGTTGAAAACCGATAATCAACTCTTTAGTTAATTTTTACAAGTTGGTGCTCACTACAAGGTAGTTGAGTAGAAGAATCTATCAATAGTGTCATACAAAGAGGAGATGCGCAAGTTGTGGACTGAGATCACTACAGTAAATCAGATTGCCTTAAACTCAACGGGCCATTGGGAGTTTGCAGCCTTGGAAGAGTGAGTAACCAAGGTGGAGGAAGGAGTTGAAAACGTAGCCAACTTTGGGAACGAGTTACTTGGCAAAGTAAACTCGTTAAAGAGGAAAGAAGGAGACCTTGTCTGAGAGGTCCTATTCCTGAAAATGGAACATTAAGTGGATTGCATTCATTTGAGAAAGTTTGGTGTGGACATTGAGAAGTTGATGAAAGAAATTGAGGATTGAAAGCCCACAGATGTGCATGTGAGCCTGATATGGCCAGTGATGCTGAAGAAGGAAGTCCTCAAACAATACTTGGGAAGAGGAATACCCTGAGAAATATGCCACCCGCATTTAATGCTATTTTGGAGATGATGCCAGAAGTCACTCCACAAGTGAGCTGAGTAGCCAAATCAAGAGAATCAGTCTGAAATGACTCAGGAATTCAGAGCAACACCTAAATTGCCCACATTCCATCGGGATAATGCCCCAGCATTTTTCTGACTATTTGACATGACCATGAATGGATACAGTGATTGTCAGAAGGTGTTGACAGTCATGAACTGTTTGGACACAGATTGCCAGAATCAGGTGTTACCTCACCTGGAGGGGGACAGCTGGTCCTATGCCAAGGCTAAAGAAGCCATAATGAAGGAGTTTGGCAGTCCAAACCACATGTCAATGCAAGCAAGACTTTATGGGAATTAATTCCATAAAGACAAGTCTCTTGCAAGCTTTGCAGATAAATTCTACCAGGAATCACAGATCCTGGCTGGAGCAAAGGTGTTAGATGACTTTGATGCAAGAATCGCCTTGCAAGAGGCCCTCCAGCCCTATCATGATTTGCATCAAATGATGTCTACTGTATTTACAACTGAGATAACTACCTCACAAAAAGTAGACAACTTGAAGTTTTTGGGAGCAACGTTCAATGCTCCAAATAGAAGCTTCAAGTCCAATCCGGCTAAAGTCTGTTCCCACAAAGGGAAGCGAATGAGCAAATGAGAATTTTAACTTAAATGTGCCAGGAAATAAGCCCAAGGATTTCAAATGGTTAAATAAGAAAGAAAAAGTCTGCTTCCAGTGTGGCGAGAAAGGGCATTTCGCCGCTCACTGCAAAAAGCTGAAGGATCAAGTTAACATGGTCCAGGCTAAAAAGACAGCATTAACCAAGGATTTGGGAAAAGGTCCCGCTGCCTAGACAAGGAACAGTCTAGAGCGGCGGAGAAACCTGTTCCTCCTGATATTATGAACAAAGAGATAGATATTGTGATCTGTTCATGGATGGCAAGCAGGATCAGCTATATCAAGTGGTAAACATGGACATAAACGCTGTGACCAGATCCAGGGAAAAGAAGACTGACCCTGAGATAGTTCAGGAGGTTACCCAGCCATACGCCCAACAACTGGCAGAGAAGATTTGGACTGCCGAGAATCCTGATGAGTTAACTGATGTTCTCTTAGATGAGGCCAATTTGTCAATTCCCCTTGGCGTGATTAAGGAATCGTTTCCTGAATTAAAGGCGCAGATCATTCATACCCTAGATTCAGCTAATAACGCTGCAATTCACTCAGTAAATACTCTATTACAATACTCCAAGTGTACATATACAGATATTCAGGTGAATTGAGTAAGGGTGCAGGCAATAGTTGACAGCAGAGTGCCCATCAATATTGTGTCAACCAAGCTGGTGAAGAAGATGAAGATCTCTACAGACTTGGAACACAAGAAAGAATATGGAACAGCTGGGTTGAACATCACTGTTTCCTGTGGAGCATATAATGCGCTGCCACTACAATTTGGGTCATTGGTGGTATTCACGCCAGTGATAGTTTTGGTGAACCAAAACTATGATATCCTGATCAGAATGGAGTTTCTATGGAAATACGGAGTTAAATGTAACTTCAAGGATAATACATTGACCATCCTGGGTCAGATGTTACCATTGGTATACCAGAAGAACGGTGAAGTTCCGTTGAACCAGAGAAATAACTTCATTAATCTGATATACAATGACGGCATTGTACCAATTCAGTACCAATTAATTGGTAGGAAGCGACAAGAGATGCCAGCGGAAATCCTAGAAAACTGGGGAATTCCCTTATGGATCAAGAAGGAGAAAACCATACCGGCCAGATTGCAGATGATAGTTGACACAGGGTTGACTTTAGAGATTCCGGAGCTGTTGTATGGAGAAGTTGGAAGCCCCTGGAAGAAGTCCAGAGTGGAGCCATGGGTGGCTCCCAGGATAATTATGCTGGGCCATGGAGAAATACGAGTTCTCTTGGCGAATTTAAGCGAAAAACTGATGAAGATCAAGAGGAATCAAATCATCGCATTTATTCATTTAATCCTGATGGCAGAATTGAGACAATTCCATGATTTTGGGTCTCTCAAGGAAATGGGATTACTAGCTAGAGTGGCAAAAGCATCAACCTATTAGTTGATTGAGAGCAGCTCGCAGATCTGCCAGAAGGGCAGAAGGAGGAGGTGCTTCAAATTATTTGGAAGATATTGGGAAGTATTTGCTCAGGATGACCACAATTTGGGATGCGCACAAGGCATAATTCACAAGGTCAACACTGGGAAAAATCTACCAATAATGATGAGACTGATCCAAAGATTGAAAGCCACTGAAGCGGTAGTGGAAGATGAGATCAGCAAACTAGTAAAGCATGGGCTTCTAGTTCCGTCGTCAAGTCCCTGGGCAAGCCCAATTTTGATTGTAAAGAAAAAAGATGGATTGAATCAGGTAGTGATTGACTATTGG
Organism: Massospora cicadina; assembly: GCA_022478985.1. Lineage (NCBI taxonomy): Eukaryota > Fungi > Entomophthoromycota > Entomophthoromycetes > Entomophthorales > Entomophthoraceae > Massospora > Massospora cicadina. The sequence continues at coordinate 65,688 of JAKSZP010014568.1, forward strand.
AGGCTGAATAAAATTTTGAAGAAGGATTCGTATCCCCTACCAAGGATTGACAATGCACTGGATCAATTAGGAGAAGCAAAGTATTTCTCCACAATGGACCTAATCTTGGGATACTGGCAGATTGACTTGCCAGAAGAAGACCAAGAAAAATGTGCGATTATCACCGCACAGGGGTTATACCAGCTGACTAGGATGCCCCAGGGTCTTTGTAATGCGCCCACGACGTTTCAGAGGGCCATGGACGCAATATTGAGTGACCTGAAGTTGTCATGCATCCTGGTATATCTGGACAATATCAATGTGTTCAGTAAAACGTTTAATGATCACCTTCAGCACTTGGAGGAAGTTTTTAAGAGACTGTCCGTGGCTAACCTGAAGATCAAGCCATGGAAGTGCCACTTCTTTAAGAAGGAGCTTGAATACCTGGGATTTGTGATTAATGCAAACGGATTGCAGCTGCAAACCCAGAAGATAGCAGCTATTGAGCAGATGGCTGTGCCAAAGAGTATCCGAGATATCCAAGTATTTCTTGGGATGGTCAGATACTATAGAAGATTTATTCAGGACTTCACCCGAATAGCCAAGCCTTTGTTTCATTTATTAAAGGATCTGAAAAAAGGATTCATATGGAATGAAGAGGCCCAGGACTCCTTTGATAAATTATGCTGGTACCTAATAAATTTGCCAATTCTGAAATATCAAAATTTCAATTTGGGAGTTTATCATTCTAACTGATGCTTCATTGATGGCGATTGGCGCCATACTGAGCCAAGTAGATGAACTTGGGTATGAACATCCGGTGGCATATGTGAGCTGGACACTCTCAGCCACTGAGAGGAATTACACTGTAACTGAGAGTGAATGCCTTGCGGTCATTTATGCCTGTAAACTATTTCAGGTGTATGTCCATGGAATGCACTTTAAGGTGGTGATGGACCACTCTTTGCTGCGTTGGCTGCACAATTTATGGGAACCTGAAGGATGACTGGCCCAATGGGCACTTAAGTTTCAGGCTTATGATTTTGAGATAGTCCACTGAGCGGGGGCTTCTCACCAGAATGCGAATGGCTTATTGCGGTTACCAATGGTCCAGTTGGTATATCTGCAGGTGGATGAGCTATTCCAGAGAATGGTTGAAGGAAAAATTGAGGATGAGCCTCGAGAAATCCAAGGTGCGCTTTGAAAAGTGATGGAAAACATTAAGATTATGGATGGACAATTAATCAAGATGATAAATGGGAAATGATTATAATTTCTGAAACCATCGGAAAGAGCAGCAATAGTTCAAGCAGCTCATAGGGTTGTTGGGCATGGAGGCCTGAGAAAAACGACTGATCATACCTGCCAGTATTATTACTGGATTTGATTAACTATGATGTTGCAGATTATCTGGCTTGTTGATGGAATACCAATTACATAAACCACACAAGAATACAACTGGATACTGACTGGTCTGACCTGGATTTGCATGGCACACGGTGTCCATTGATGTGATGGGACTGCTGGCAATGAGCACAGGAGGAGTAATGTACATCATAGTAGCCATCGATCTTCTGATGAGATGGGTTGAAACAAAAGCTCTAACTAGAGTTGACGCTACTAGTACTGTGAGATTCATCCTGGATCAAGTAGTACACTGGTTTGGATGTCCACAAGTTATACTGAGTGATAATGGGACCAACTTCACGTCTCATGTAATCCTGAGGCTAAATGAAATAATGGGGATCCGGGGAGTCATGTCAGTACCATACTGACCAGAGATGAATGGACTGGTAGAACTGGTCAATGGGATGCTGGCTGTGATGCTGAGGAAGCTAGTCGCAGGGAGAACTTCCGCATGGGGAATGTACTTGAGTTTGGTGACATTTGCCTACAATATCAGTCATCATACGGCGATGGGAAAGATGCCATTTGAATTACTTTACGGGAGGAAGGCCGCGTTGCTGCCAATATTATATTCAGTAGTAGAACATATGTCGGGGATGAGTACTGACCAATACCTAAACTGACTGATGAGTATCCTGATCGATATGCAATTGCAAGCATTTGATACTACCTTAAAGAAAAGGATATGAGCAAAATTTGATGGATGATAAGAACCAACTGTCATTGGAAGAATATCAAATAGGAGAAAGAGTCTCCTATTGCGATATGCATGGTTTTGGATGAAAAAACAAATTGGATGCATTATGGTCAGGTCCGTTCAAAGTAATTGCCAAGGCGGTGACTGATGCTTACACCATCAAGTATCTTGGATGGAAGAATAGTAAATTGAGTCCACGCTAAGCATTTAAAGCGGTGGATCAAAAAAATAAAAAAGAGTTCCTAAAGGACTGATGAACCATTAAGTTGGTCATGTCCTGATGATTAGGTCAAGTCCAAAAAAAGGACATCTGAACCAATCTAGATGGTTAAGTCCGAAAAAAGGACCTCTGAACCATAGAAAACTGATAGGTTTAAGTGCCCAGGATCCAGTTTGGGGGAAAAGATGGACCTCTGAACCAAAACAAGGTCAAGTCCCATAAAAAAAGAAGAAGATTTTTAATGTATAAAAAAGCCAATATATTTTTATAAAATTTTTATTTTTATTGGTTGTTCTCAGTGCAGGGATGATTACGCCTATGTCACCTCTTGGGGGAGGGAGGATGGATTGTGGTAGGAAGAAATAGCCTGTCAAAATTGATATGCATTCAGACACTTTCAAGGGCGAGACCTACACAAAACCACATTCATTTAGCTGACGCCGAGCCATGAGAGAACGTGACTAGGGGAAAATAAATAAATATGTTGGAAGAAGCCAATTGTGAAACCCTGGAGCGGGGAGGAAAACAGCAATAAAGAAAGAGGCAATTGGTAAATAACCCTGAGCAATCCTGATAAGGCACTGGTGCTAGAAGATTTGTCTTGAGTGCCTGCTGACGGGCCTCATCAAGAACACCAGACATGTGAGCTGGCAGCGAAGAAGGAATACTCAAGGGGGGTTGCTGAATCATGCCCTGATTAATGCCATCAACGGAAGATAGCGAGGAGAAGCTCCAGATAAGAGGTAGTCATGTAAAGAGCATATTGCATCCTGTAAATGATGACTATGGGCTTCATGGAAGCTGAAGCTGAACAACTGATGGAAGTCAGGTGAGGCTGGAAGCTTCGTCAACCAACTTCAAAGAACTTGGCTGGCAAAGTGGAGAGCATAAGTGGCAGTATCCTGATCCAGAAGGTTGTCCAGATCTGAGGGATTCAGCGCTAATGACAACGCCTAGGTGACTTGCGCTCAAAGTTCAGGATAGGGGAGCTCAGAATGAATGCTGTTCCCAATTGAAAGCTCAGAAACCAGCACATTGGGTTGATAAAATTGTCCAAGTTGAAAGAGGAACTCAGGGAGAAAATCTGACCCATCCAATAATGAACAATCTAAAGTGACCGGCATAACCTCCAGAGCATCAACAATTATGTTTGGAGCCTCAGTGAAAGGAGCTAAATCCGAAGGGTTTTGAAGTTTAACTTGGGGATTGACTGCAAGGGAAGAGTCAGTAGAGAGTTATTCGAAACAATGGCACACCTGGTTTTGGAGGGATTGGATACTGTTTCCAGTAATTTGATGGAAGGACTAGCCCCTTGCGCCATACTAGGCGTATGAGTCCTGGAAGGACCATAGAAGAGGTTCCGTTGAGCATCCCAACTCATCATCTGAAAGAGGCAAAGGTCCAAATCTGACAGACTGTTCAGAAGTTGCTGATGCCAGGATTCTGAGTTTGATATATGAGCAGACTAGAGGGGGATGTTGGACTTATATAGATTTTGACATTATGCACTCTACAATCCTTTAAGCTCCAATTTTAGGAAAATAATTTCATAAATTAAAATGAAATAAGCTTTCTGAGGGAAGGTTTAAGAATGACTTACAGACAAGAGGTTATGAGCGAAATAACGAGGGCAAATAGAAAAATGTATTCTTAATCAAGCCGCGAAATGAACATCAATGGCAAGAGTCTCCTGTCTAGGACAAGGAGAGAATCAGGAATTCAAGGACGCCAGACCAAGAATCCTGAATATGACAGTGGGTCATATACCCTGACGGGGGGAAAACTGGATCCTGGGAAAATATTGTCACAAGTAAATCGATCAGCCTGGCACAACAAGAGTTTGTGGGGACCGCGCTCTGAGCAGGTGGTAGTGAGGAGGAGGAGGAGGAATGCCATATGCTGAAGGTCATCTCGAGCAGCGTTGAGTATTGAAAAGTGTACTCCACTTGAACCAATGAAGTATTTGACCAGGTGTCCAAAGTGGTGTTTCCATGCCCCAATCCTTTTCTCTTCAGAAATCTAGGCAAGAGGGGGATGTGTTGGATTTTTGCCCATATTCTCAGCCTGCTAGATTACCTGGTGTCACTAAGGGAAAATTCCCTAAAGTGAAGTGAATCAGAAATCAGTCAGCCCAAATTTTGGAGGAACTACGTTTGGGGGATTTTGAGATATTTGTCTGTTCATATCCATCAGGGATCAATCTGGATGAATACCTTATATCTCATCGGGTGGAGCGGCTGACAAAATAGGGGCATCTGAAAGTGATTATTATCAGGTGTACCAATTGGGATTGGTCAGGTTTCATCACCAACTGACTGGGAATGTATGATGAGTTGCAAGGCGAGTGATGCTGCCTGCAACTAGCGAATTGATCAGTTGGTGAAGTGACCTGCCATAATGGGCAAAAAGTCCCATTACCTAAGCAGGTTGCTAGCTGATTATGGTTGGTTCACTTGGATCGAGAGGAAAACATTAGGGACACATTTCCAACTCTTTCCATCTGAGGTCTCAAGGATGTCCAACGTCAGAATCCTAGCCAGGATGGGGAAGACCATTGCTGCCGAGATGAGGAAGGGTGATTCAACAGCAACAGCTGCTGTTTCATCAAAGAGATGTCAACCAAGGGTTAGACAGCCGAATCCCCTATAAATTCCCTAGGATTCACTATAATAAAAAAAACAACACACATTAGCACATATATCCAGATACGTATTAATATATTAGAACATTATTAGTTTTATTGTAGATTTGATAATAGTTATACTATCAGCATCTAGCGTGAAGATTCCATCTCAAGGATATTATTACAGAAGGCAATAATTGGTAAACTCTTAGAAGAAGAGTAGAGTTCTGAGTGGGGATCTAGAGATGAAGGGAAACACAATTAAGGGATCTTTGCCAACTGTATGTTTGGCTGAAGAAGACTACCATCAGAGGATCTTGACAAAGATTGAGTGGACAGTAATATAGATAATCAATCCCTACGAGTACAACTATTGAGTATTTAATCAGAAATACCGGCTGAAGCGTTGGGCCTGAAAATAGTTCTAACTCAACTATGGATAATAGTCTCCATACTATTATTGGATTATATATTCTTACAACGCGAGGTGCACAAGGAAACTAAACCTGTACAGTAAAAAGGTTACTGGGTTGACAACCAATAATTAACTCTTTAGTAAATTTTTACACCAGCTCACCAGTTAATGTAACATCATCCCAACTTATCCAAAAAAATGGCTCCAGACTTGATTCATTAAGCTAAATAGGGATGACAGGTAAGTGGATGACTAAGGCAATTGGGGCGTATTTCAACTTACCTCTCCAATTCAGGAAAGTTTAATTATTGTCCCCTCTATCATGTTAATAGAACAATGATTACAAGTTGCTTATTGGGGTACTACTGATGCAGGAGTTTAACTGCATTAACAACCACAAAGAAAAATACCTGTCCCTACTAGGGTATTGGATTTTGTTAATGTTTGAACACCTAGTTAAATGTAAAGGAGAACAGAAAAAATGGACATGTCATCTTAAATATCTGTCCTCCATTTGTAAAATCGAATATCAAGTCTTATGAGAGCTAACTAAGTTACCCCATGAGGCTGTGGATGCTGAAGATAGGATCGCTCTGTATGCCTCCATACTATATGATACCTTCTAACTCACAAGAGATTGTGATACAGGGGATCAAGATTTTTACTCATCCTAATTAAATTTGGAGCTAAGTGGACACCCAGACCCTTCAGTCAAATAAGCGTTGACCTTCCCAGAGATTTTGGATACTGCCTATGGGAAATCCATTTCTATATTATTAGGGAATCTAATGAATCAAACCCTATAAATTCCTCAGTATGCCCCTATTGCTTACATAAAACAGTATTTCAATGAATTCAATGCTGACATGAGTTGCTTTGGCTCTTTACATGATTTAAAATTTTTCCCCTACCCACCATAGATTAGGTAAAAAGTAGAATTGGAGACGTTCTCACACTTTATGAGAGCCAGAATGATAAAGGACTACTTGAGGAGTATGGCTATATTTTTTCTTGGTACTAAGTGACTATAGGAAGATTTCTGGGGCAGTTCACCAAAATGGACTGAGGCTCAGCCTCCGTTCAAATCTTGGCCATACAGAAAACTGAAAGTTGAGGAAGCTCAAGTGGCCCTAGAGCTACAGCAAATGTTAGAAGCCAGATTACTTGTGCCTTCTGTAAGCACGTGGGCTTCCCTGCTCTTATTAATTTGGAAGAAGGATGATGGCCATTGTGTTGTCATGGATTATTGACACCTCAATTCTATCAGACAAAAAAGATAGTTAATTTTGCCGCATATAGATGATTTGTTATGCTTGGTGTCAGTTTCCCACTATTTTTTGGCTATGTATCTCGCCAACGGGTACTGGAAAGTCAACTTGTTGCCATGTGATTTTGAAAAATGAGCCCTAATCTTAAGTGAATAACTATTCAAGCCAACTCAAATGCCGCAGGATTATGTAACGCCCCTACTACCTTACAACGCGCCATGGAAGGACTTTTACATGATTTGAAAAGTTACTGTATGCTAGTTTATCTTGACAATTTTATCATATTTTGAGAACCTTTACCAAGCACATAGATCATATCCAACAAGTGCTCAGTGGTTACGGCAAGCTTCGTTAAAACAAAAAGCTTTCAGAATGCTCCTTATTTCAGAGCAAAATGGATTTTTTGGGCCACAAGGTAGGCAAATCCGGAATGTCCCCAATGGAAAACAAGGTCCTGGCCATTTCTAAGATGTCCTTCCTAAAAACCGTCAAGACGTACAGGTCCTTTTGGGAATGGTGGGATATTATCACCATTTATTCCCCACTTTATCAACACCTCCTAATCTCTAGTATATTTATTGAAGAAAGGGATACCCTTCCAGTGGTGAGAAGAGCAACAGCATGCCTTCAACCTGATACACATCTCTCTCTCCCTCTCTTCAGTACTTATTAATCTTAATTTTGATAAAACCTTTTTCCTCTTTACTGATGCTAGCAATATAGCCATATTAGCTATATTCTCTCAGCATGACAAAAACTTAGTGGACCATCCTATCGCCTACTATAGCAAAACCCTAACCAAAGCTAAACGAAACTTTAGCGTTACAGAATGCAAATGCTTGGTGGCACTATTGCCTATAAAGCATCTTTGACCTTATTTGTACGGGAAAAATTTTACCATAATCGCCATTCATGCTTCCTTGCGATGGCTAAAGAAAATGAAGGAACCCAATGGTAGGTTATACAAATGAGCGTTAAAACTTCAGAACTACGATTTTTTCATTATTCATCAACCAAGGCCCATCACCAAAATTTGAATTGCCTATACAGGCACCCATATCAACTCTAACTGACCTTAAAGAAGATAAACTCTATAACCTCTTGACCCTATCAGATTTATTGAAAGCCAATTTCTGACCCTTTAAAAAGAATTAACAAGAAATTGGCGATTCTCCACGTTTAAAATGGTAAACTGTACAAACTCATATCTCAAAAATGGTTGCCCTATATATGGCCCTCAGCTCAGACTGAAATCATATGAAGGGAAATTGGCAAATCAGCCATGGAATTTGGAAAACTTACCAGTGACTTAACACTCAATGTTATTGGGAAGGAGTGCTTGTTTCAATCCAGGATGTATCATAGTCCTGCCTGATATGTAAAAGTCAATTAAGATATAATCCCCAATCTCAACATCCAGTGGTTCCACCTTGTGAAACTTCCATACTATTAAAATTGATGTTGTGGGACCTCTCCCTCAAGCCTCTAATAGGCATCAGTCCTCCTCCTAGCAATGGATCATTTAGCTAAGTGTATCAAAGATGTATCACTACCCTCTTCTTCAGCAAAATCTACCTCTACATTTTTAAATTGGATTATCACCCAGCAAGGGTGCCCTAACATAATTCTCTCTGATAATGGACAAAATTTCCAATCATCCTAAAAATATTTAAATGACCTAGTGGGATCCACTTGGGTATTTTCCACTCCTTACTATCCTGCAACCAATGGAGTGGTAGAGTGGGCGAATGTCACTCTGGCTGAAATTCTCCAGAAAGTGGCTATGACTGACCTCCTTCATTGGCCCCAATATTTTTCTAGTGCAAACATGGCTATAGAAAAAGCTATCATCAAAACTTTAGATGTCGCCCTTCCAAGCGTTTTATGGAAGATATCCTCAGCTGCCTTCTAAAGCGCAGGCCATGCTCAACCACGCCTCCCCCTAAAGCCCCTAAAGTCACTATTCAAAGTATTGCAAATGAAATTATCCAACTTCAGGACAGGCTTCTGAGAACTTATCTGTGTCCACTATTAGAGAAACTAGTCAGTCTAACGACAAACATGAAACTCTGCATAACTTCCAACTGGGTAACCTAGTTCTTTTCTACCAACATTTGGCTGGAGGTGCTATAATAAATTTTGAACCAACTGGGTGGGGCCATATAAAGTTATTTACAAGATGGGGTCGTGAACACTCAATTTTAGAGGTAAACCAGGGATTATGGTAAATTGCGTACAAAGTCAATTCTTCTGGCCATTTTCCCCTGCGCCAAGATCTAGAGGGGGGTGCTGTCAGAATCTTTACCCAAAGAAGGGATTCATGTGTGTCAAATGAATTATAAATTGAACATGATCCAATGAATTAGATAAATTTACTATCAAGAAATCCCAACCAATTTCAAGACCTCTCAATAATAGGACAAACTCTTTAATGCGATCAAATATTAATCGTCCAAAACCCATTATATTGGGGTTTAAAACCTATCCATGTTTTGATGAATACTGTTAAACCTATGTGACCAACTTGCCACAGAGATCCCAAATTAATGATAATTATAGATCTTAGCTCAGAAAGCTTGGAGATTTACCAAGAAAACTTTCTTATCTCCCATATAACGATGCTCTAAGCAAATAAAGACTACTCTCATTTTGCCATTTAATATTTTGGCTTACCACTATTTTCTTAGGGGACGAAATAATATAGTTAGGATTTACCACTCAAGGAACTTTATCCTGAGTGTAGACTTTCCAGTCAATGAAAAAAAATATAATCCAGCACCCAGGAACTTCAGGTCTCTTGGCCTTAAAAATAAAAAGGACAAGTTGTCTAAAAACCCCTTTTGTTCTTAGAGCGCACTCATCAGCATTTTCTCCTTTGAAAACTGCGGAGGAATATGGTATGTTTAGAAAGGTAGTACTTTCACAGCCCTTGCCGGCAGATTATACTATAGTCTTTGACAAGAGAAAATTAAAAATAAGATGAAATTACCAGGAGTTACTAGTGAAGGATAAGATGGTGTGGTTCCAGGGGCGCCTATGGGTTCCCACTGGACCACTTCGCCTGGAAATCATCTGGTACCATCATGATGGGATCGCCTTTGGACATCTTATGAAGGTGAAGACACTTGAGTTGATCCACTGCACTTATAGTTGGAAGGGATAAGCCGCACAAGTTGCCAGGTATTGTAAGGAGTGCCTGGTCAGCAACCAAATGAAGGCAAATTGCCAGCCCTCACGAGGTTGTTGGTACCAGTACAAAAGGCCAAAAAGCCTTGGACTTCCTTATTAATGGATTTTTGTGGGATTTGCCTGCATGTGAAGGCTATGATGCCTTCATGGTAGTGGTGGCCTGCTTTATAAAGTTTGACCAAAATTTATTCCTTGTAGAACCACAGTAACCGTAGCGGAGATGGCTAGGCCTTTCTGTCTCATGTGTTTGCCCTTCATGGGGTACCCAGGAGATAATTAGTGATTATGGTCCAAAGTTTACCTCTTTATTTTGGAAAAGTTGTGTAAGACTCTTCAGATTCTCCCCTGCCATTATACTGCCTATCACCCCCAATCTGCTAAGCAGACTAAACGAGTGAACCAGTGCCTGGAACAGTTCCTGCGGTGTTACACTGCCATGAACCATTCAGATTCAGTTTCCCATCTTCCCATGGTCCAATTTAGCTATAATTACGCTCAACATACATCTATCAGGTATTCCCCATTTTTCGCCAACCATGGGTTTAACCTCATCTTAAACATGGGGACCATCTGTGGATATAAAGTGGAAGCAGTAGTGGACTTTGCTAAGGCTATCAAGAAAATACACCAGGGGGTTACACGAATTTTGATTTAGCAATGCAAGCTTATAAGAGGAGAATGCTGGTGGCAAGAAACGGGTCTGGTCCTGCATACAAGGAAGGGGATCTCGTGATGCTTGATGCTAGAAATATTCCAATCAGGCAGCAATGCAAAAAAACTGGGACCAAATAGGATAGAGCCTTACCGCATTGTCTGAAAAGAGGCCACGCCTCATACCAACTATATCTTTCCTCATCATATTGGAATGTTGCTGTCTTTCATGAAAGTAATCTGACGTTGTTTGAGGGTCACCCACCAGAGTCTCCAGAGGCTTATTCCATCGATGGAATGCTGTCAAAATCTGAGGATTACTCACTTGTTTTTTATTACCTTGCACATCTATCTGGGCTGAAGTTCTAATGGTTGATCCTCAATAGTGCCTGTAGTTTATGATATTCAGACCGTTCAAAAACTCACTAGGCCTATTAAATTCGCCTCAACTATTCCATTCAATTTTTTTGGCGTTATTTTCCCTTTAAATTCGGGAACTTCTTCTGAGGCAGGCTTCAATACAAACTAGGGATTCAGTACTTCCAGTTTGTTGACACTTCTCCAAGGTTAGGATTTGGATAAGAACTAGGAAAAGGATAAATAAATAAACCTTTTATTAGAAGCTATTTATTATATCATGTTCATTAGCCAGGCGCCAGTATTTATACCTCTAGGGCATCTCCTGGCCACATTCCAGCACAAAATTTCAACAGCTATTTTACCACCTCAGAAGGGTGGTTAGCCGAGCAGGTAAAACTGCTTCCACCCCAAGTGCAGGTTTTGAGTTTGAAACCTGTAATGGCTAGAAAAATTCTCGGTGTGATATATTTGTCCCAAGGTTGACCCACCTCAAATATTTTTTTATTTTACCACCTCAGTTCGGCCTATGACTTAAACCTTTTCTTAGGTTCATTGGTGGTAAAATAGTCTCAAAATTGGGAGGATTTCAGGTACAAAAAGTGCAATAAAAGCATAAAATTGTCCTAAGATTTTCTGTATTTAGTTTTGTCATACTTCTGACGAAATACATCTTATGTGAAATTTTGGCATCAATTGAAGTAAATGATGCACCCCTAATTGGAATGTCAGCAGGTTTTTCTCTTGATAGCACTGGGTAAACACTTTTAGGCGGTCCATTAAAGTGCTATCATGTCAATTATGCGGATTAACATACAAATTTCGCCCTAAGGCAGGAAATTAATTACGTTTTTTGTTTGTCTGAAGTCTATGGGATTTTCAGACATTAACTTTGGGTCGTCCCTGAATTATTTTGTATATGATTAAGTTGATTGTGCTCTTAATAATTTGACCAATTGCTGAGATTTGATGCATAAAAAATCGGCCATAATATGTGAGCATATTTGGGCCAAGCGCTCTTCTAAAATACTTGATCAAATTATCATTGAGATATACAGCCCAAATTGTATGATTGCAATAGGCTTTGAGGTGAGAATATAGGTGTTAGCTCAAGCTTTGAAAGTAAAATTGGCCCAATCTGATGGTTTTCAAAGGTTTATTTTCGAGTCAACCACCAGAATCTGACAGGTGCTATAGTGGGAAGTAGATGAAATTGTAGCCTCCCACCGTGTAGTAAGAAGGCTTGAGTACCTGGTATCCTAGAAGGGATTTGACACAGCTGAGAACAGTGAGTACCAGTGCATGATTGCGCTCATGACCAAGACTTATATTGAGGTTTTCCTCAAGTGTTTCCCTGAGGCAGCAGGACCCAAGTATAACAAATGCATCGCCGCCATGAAGCTGGCCCCTGCCCACAAGAACTTTTTCTTTGCAAAAGCCCCAAAAGGAGTGGTATAGCCCCAAAAGAAGATAGTAATGTCATGATTACATGACATAATTGTGGGCTTAGATTGTAAGAACAAGGTTGGGCGTGAGGAGGTCAATATGTTAAGTTGGCAGTCCTTCCTGACCTAAAACATACCATGGACCAACTCTTGGTATAGTCAAGATATGACCAAGTTGGTCCTAGGGGTGTGTGTGATTCTCAGCCCAGCGTTACATCGAGGGTGTTAAAATGCACCAGCTTTGTTACTAATGAAGACAGTTCGTTATGGTTGCTTAGAAGCTGGGTTTTGAAACCCAGTAAATTTCAATATTGACAAATGTGGAATAATTCAGCTGCAATCAATAACCCAAGTCTGGACTATCTTGAGCTATAGTAATATGGCTGATGGTAGTGTGCACTTAATGGTTCGTTTAGGCTTAGTACCACTCCAGAAGACTGATGATTCTCCCCCCAATGTTTAATAGTGATTACTTAAGACTAAACTTCCTTGTTGGTCAACTTACTCAATAAAACCCCCATTACTTTTACGTTTTTTGCATGGTCTCTTAGGCAAACCTGTGCACGGACCTCATCAAGGAGGTCTCCAACAATATAGGACATATAATTTATCTAACTTATGATCAAACTTAATAAACACTGGGCTAACCTTGCCCCTTCCAGATCAAAGCACCCAAACACCCCAACACTGAACTTTACTTGGTTATGAACTCATCCTTGGGGTCCAACCAAGTTATGTCGCTTATTGTTTATCTAGTTATATATTCTTTATTATACACCCTGTACATGTGTCCCCTATACTCCGCACCTTCTGAGGTGCTTTGTTACCACTCTTAATAGTAACTAGTTCCCTTGTTTTGTGGCTGTGTATCCCACACCACTTCGTTGGGAATAAGAGAGTTACAGACACTCTCTTGACAAATAACCAATCACAAACTACTTGGCAAAACTAAACTAAACTTGTAAAAACAAATAAAACACATTAACAACTTAACAAAACTAATTAACATATTGAATCAGCCAATTACTAACTGCTTACTAAAACTATCAAGCTTATAATAACCTAAAAACACCAACCACTTAGCAAAACCATTGAAAATACTATCAAAATTAACTGAATACCAAACTGCTCAGTCGTAACATTCAACTGACTACCATCAAAAACATATAGGTTTTCACTTTTTACATATAAATCTTTTTATTTCACTATTTAATAATATTTTAAAAATTCAGAAAACTTCACAAGCGTACACACAATAACTCACTAAAATTTTCATCATAATTGAATGGGTGATATAGGAACGCATAGAACATGAACTTACAAAAATTGATCTTATATATATCACTAGCTGTACCCAGCCACGCGTTACTGTGGCTCAGTATGGTTAAATGGAAAAGAAAGAAAAGATAAAGCACACGTTTCTCTTATGTTTAATTATACAATGATTGTAAGTATACAATATTTTGTTGTTCCATTGCCTATGCAGATATAGTTATGTCAGAGTTATCTGGTATTGCTTGGGTTTATTTATGAGCTTGCACTGAAACCATAGCGCTGTGTCATCTTTATGATTGAGCCACTCAGACTAGTAGCTTCGCTGTTGACCTCATGGCTAGTGAGCTGGCTATCCTAAATCTATTTAATGATCTATAATAATCTATTTAAAATCTAATACTAAATCTTGTTTATATTTTGGGTGATCAATTTGGTATTTTGTTTATTAATATTTGACCAATTTTCACCCACTCGCCCAGATATTAACCCTACCAGACTTATTGTTTTCAGGTGAGCAAAGAGGTAAATTGTTAGATAGTATTTACTAATTCTCACCCACTTGCCAAATAGATTAAATCTATCAGACTTGATTGTTTCCAATTTAATAATAAGTTCTTATTTCATCCACTCACCTAATAGATTGAACTAATCAGACTTGATGCTTTCAGATTTAAGTCAGTCAGTACATTAGTGAAAGTGTTTTATTAAGTAGATATTTGTAGACCCAGCGTTTATAGGTTTAATAAACAAACCATTCATATTGAGTATTGGCGGGGAAATAGAGGATTCTGCTGTATTCCCTGACTATTGGCTGGCGGCATAGTGTAGCTCTCAGGGCGTTCAGGGTCATTGATTCAGTAGTCATATTTGGTCATCCTGGGTGTTTATGACTAAAAACGCTCAGGAAAAGGTATGTCTTAGACCTAAAGATAGTAAACACAACAAAAGGCTAAACTCTATATTCTTATGATTTATTGTAATATGAACTGAGGGTATTTATACCTGTTTCTAGGGATATTTCAGAGCCTAGAATGTTCTAGGAGAAACAATTAAACTCAAGAAAAAAACGTATATACATAAAAGGAAATTACCATTATAATAATTATTATGATATTTTTAACCCATTTGCCATTCTTCCTATTTTTTTATATTTTGAAAAAGTCTGAGAGGGTTACCATTGATGGTTAACTGGTATGGCACTCCGTTAAGAGTTTCTAGGTTGTAGTTTCCATAGGGGGGTACTTTGGTAACTCTAAACGGCCTTTTGAAATGTGGGTGAGTTTTCTTGGAGTGGGATTCCATAAGTTCTTTTTAATATAGGATTAATGTCTCTTACTGTAAAGACCTGGAGGGTTTTGAGGTGGTTGTCATAGTTGATCTTCATTTGATGGACATGATCTTATACCAGTTTTCACGTCAAACTGTTTCAGGTGGCGAGTTGATGAGGAATGTTTGCAGAGTTCCTTAGCCAATGGGTTGAAATAAAGTTTTATTCTAACAATAGTTTATATGACATATGCTTGGTAGTACTATGGATTTTGATTTGGTATGCCCAAAGGACGTTGGGTTAACATTCAGGTCAATTTTCAGGGCTTTCTGTAATGCTCCGCTCCAGGGCATGAATCAGTGTTTGATTCATCCGTTTAGTATGGCCATTACACTGAGGGTTGTATGTTGTCATGGAGTGGTGAGTACATACCTGGGCTAACATTTCCTCAATTAATTTATTGTTGAAATGTGATCCCTGACATGATAAGGCGAGGTGGATATAAATAGTAATTACCTCTTCATATAGGAGCTGAGATGTCGTTGTTGCATCAGCTTGGAAACTGCTTTGACGACAGGCCAACAGCTGAAGTATTTTTTGGCTACTAGAATATACTTTGATCCATCAGTAGCAACTCTTAAAGGACCCTAAAGTTGAATCCCCAAATTGTCAGGACTAAGGGGTTTGCACCTCTTGTCCCTTTATTTTGTAGGCCAGTAAACCGAAATTTACTGGGTGCTGGATTATGAGTTTATTACTTTCCTGTCTGGAAAGTCCTCACTTAGGATAAGTTCCTAGAGTGGTAAATCTGAATTATTAATTTCCAAAAATAATTAAAGGTAGGCCAATTTTTCTTAAAGATGACAAAAGAGAGAGTAATCTTTATTTTGCTTAGAATCCAAACTATAAAGGAGATCAGGGAGGGTTTTTGGTAATTCTCCAAGCAGTTGGGACCATCTAGTACTAAAAAAGTAAATTTCCAAGCGGTACATGATATATACTTGTTAAAAATGGGGATAATGCGGCAGCTAATCATCTAGGTAAAATAGGGTTTGCTTGCACATGGATTGAGTTTTAACTCCAAGATTAGGAAGCTTTGAGGGAGCATTAGTCAACCGCATAAGTCAAGGTTGATCCCCAATATTTAAAGCCCTTGAATTTCGGTGGGTATTATCACCAATAAATGTTAGCGCTATTTATTCAGATTGGGATCTATTTTCTTTGGACAACATGTCCAAATCTCCAACTTAGTAATCCCAATAACGCCCCCTCTAGATATTGGCGTAGGGAGGAGAATGAATGGAAAAAATTACCATGTACGCAATTTACTATGTTACTCTGAAAGACCTCTATAATTGAGTGTTCATTGCCCTTCTTATAAATGAATCAATAGGGCCCCAACCAAATTGGTGCCAATTTGTTATTATGACCTCCCAGTCAATGGTGGTAAAAGGACTAGGTCACCAAGTTGTAAGGTGTTCAGTGGTTCATCTTTGTCATTAAACTAACTTGTTTCTTTAATAGTGGTAGCAGATAAGTTCTTGGAAGCCAAGACCTGAAGTCAGATAATTTCATTGGCAATACTTTGAATAGTAACTTAAAGGCTTTGGGGGAGGCTTGGTTGAGCATAGCCTGCACTTTAGAAAGCAGCTTGGGATTTCTTCCGTACAATGCTTGGAAGGGTGACGTCTTAATTATTCGTTGATAGCTGAAACTATAGGCCAGAATTGCACTAGGAAATATTGAGGCCAATGAAGGGGGTTAGTGATAGCCATTTTCCAAAGGACTGCAGTTAGAGTACCATTGGCCGCTCTACCATTCCATTTGTTAAATGATGGTAAGGAGTGGAAAATACCTGATTGGATACTATCAGTTCATTTTAATCATTCACCAGGGTGATTGGAAATTTTGCCCATTGTCAGAGAGAATTATGTTAGGGCACCCTTGCTGGGTGATAATCCAATTTAAAGATGTAGAGGTAGCTTTTGCTGAAAAAGAGGGTAGTGATACATCTTTGATACACTTAGCCTAAATGATCCATTGCTAGGAGGAGGACTGATGACTATTAGAGGCTTGAGGGAGAGGTCCCACAACATCAATTTTAATAGTATGGAAGTTTCACAGGGTGGAACCACTGGATGTTGAGATTGAGGATTATATCTGAATTGACTTTTACATACCATGCAGGACTATGATACATCATGGATTGAAACAAGCACTCCTTCTCATTAACATTGAGTGTTAAGCTACTGGTAAGTTTTCCAAATTCCATGGCTGATTTGCCAATTTCCCTTCATATGATTTCAGTCTGAGCTGAGGGTCATATATAGGGCAACCATTTTTGATATACATAAAGTTTGTTTTATTGCAAGGAAGGCCGACCATGGGACGGAAACTTCCAAATGTCAACCTGAAAGAAACGAAACTTAGTAATAGGGAAGGCACCCCAGAGAAGCGATGCTATCTCTTGTTGCCAGCGGGAACGCCACTATGGGGAGGGGAGGGAACGTGTAAAGGGGCTGTAACCACAATTGAACATGTGTGGAGGGAAGGGTCCGATTTGATGAACCAAACTGGGAACCAGGAGGAGACCAGTTGTCAGTGATGCGGTGGGAGGTACCCAAATATCAATGCCTGAAAGTGGTCCACCAAATGGGACTGGAATCTGTGGACAGCTTCTATGAGGGTGGGGGTGGAGCCTGCGATGGCATCCAAGACAATCGTGTGGATGGTCCATATGGCAATTGCGACCACTAGAGCACGGAGGGAGGGTGGAAGGGAGGATACCATGGATATAGCAAACATCTCTCTCTGACAGACTGAAGGGATGTGTTTGATCCTGGTCAAGCAGACGATGAACTTCGCGCCATATCACTTTAGAGGTAGGGCACTTTTCCAGGCGATGGAACAGCGTTCCATACTGGCCACACACAAAGCAGGATGAGTGTAAAGCATTAGAGCGCTCAGCCATATGGTACACCCGCCTCAGGCAGCGCCACACATGTGAACGGATTTGAGGCTGCAACAGAGGGTGGTGTGCGTATTTCCAAATAGTCTTCTGGGTCTCAATGGACTAAGGGATGTCCATCATGTCCAGGTAGTCCACCCTGGATAGGACATGGGGCCGTGTTGGGATCAAGCCATCTTGAATGGGTAGCCCCTGTACCTCCTGTGTGAGCTGAGGAGAGGGGCGGCCTCTCTGTGCTGTGTGTCCACTAATACAAATTCTCCACTCGGCGCTCCACATGGAGAGAAGAATTCGTTTGTAGTGGGTTTTAGTACCATGAGGACCTGTGGCCGATGGGTGGGAAGCTAGATATTTCATCAAGGAGTGAGGGTTCAATGGACTACTAAGGTCCAGGGCATGGGAGAAGTTGGAGCGGGCCACGCGGGACCAGTGTTGGGAGGGGAGCGTAGGGGCGGTGACGGCTGCAATCCAGGTGCCCAGGATCTTGGCAGCATGGGCTTTAAAGTCAAGCAGGCCCATGCCACCATGACGACGAGGGCCAAACATGACCTCAAGCTGCACTGGTGGTGGGCGGCCTGACCAAAGCCACCCTTGCAGAAGGGCATACATAATTTGAAAAAACCTGGGGAGAAGGCGACGGCGTGGGCTCTGAACCAGACTTTGGAGAGGAGCTTAGAGTTGGCTAAAACAACCCTGCCAGTAAAGGAAGTAGGGTGGGCTCTGAGGGAGGTGATGCGCTTTGTCACGTTGTCTAAGATACGAATTTCCATTACTGCTGAGGCATACCCGCCTGCCTCCACCCACACGCCCAGATGGCGAACAGGCCCTATGGTAGGGCGTGGCACTAAGGGGAGCACAAGTGGGGCGGTGTAGGGTGAGCAGGGAAAAGCGGGCACATGTGCGAGCTGATGGGCCAGGTTGGGCACTGGTCGCTGGGGCCCAGTAGGTTTGATACCGACCAAGGAGGATGATTTCAGTTTTGGAAGCGTTCAGTGCAGCATTACTTACCCGGGAATATTCCTGGATGAGAGCCTCAAGCGCGCGTGCGTCTTTATTATTGGACACCCCAACCACACAGTCATCTGCAAACGCCATCATCTTGACTGGGGCTTGGCCTGGTACATGGACCCCAGTGAGGTGGGCATTCACATTTCAAAGTAGTGGGTCAATACTGAAGTTGTATAAGAGTGGGCTAAGGAGGTCCCCTTGGCGTAAGCCCTTTTGAGGGCGGACTACTTCCGTAAGGAAGCCAGGGCCACGCACTGCCATTGTTGCAGATTCCGTGAGCAGCATTACCCAATTGATGAATCGAGGGGGTAGGCGGAATTGATGGAGGCAGGCCCTGAGGTATTCCCAGTTTACTCTATCATAGGCCTTCTGTTGGTACAAAAATACAAGTGCCCCAGAGGCTGTGGACTGGCATGCATTAGCCACAGAGTGCACGTTGTCCGAAATCGACCTTCTAGGGATGAAACCAAATTGTTCTGGGGAGATGGTGTCAGAGGCTATAATCCCTAAATGGTTAGCCATGATTTTAGTTAATATTTTTGTATCCATGTTAGGTAAAGAAATGGGAAGCCAGTTGGATAGGTTTAGCTTATCCCCTTTCTTGAAGAGTGTGACGTTGAGGGCCTATTGCCCTCCTGGTAGAAGGCACATATCCAGAAGGCTCTGGTTAAGGGAGGCAAGCAGCAGTGGGGATATATATTTGAAGTACTTTTTATAGAATTCATACGGAATGCCATCAGGGCCAGGGCATTTCTGATTTGGTGCACCGCGGATGGCTGACCATAGTTCATTTGGAGTAATAAAATTAATTAATCCCGGGTATCAGGAAACAGTGCGGATGTGGGTTTGGTCAAGAAATTCCGCCACTTCAGCCAGCTGAATTGGATCAGATCGGTATAACTCAGAGTAATACTTCTGTGTTTCGATTGCCACTTTGGCTGGCGTATCTGTGACGGAATCATCTGATCTCCGCACCTGTGTGCAGGCCACGCTCTGGCGTGGTGCAAAAATTTTTTTAAAAAAATATGTGGCGCACATGTCACCCTCTGTAATGTGTTTGGCCCTGTAATGAACACAAACCCGATGTTTGTGTTGCCTTTTGAGCGCGTTGAGGTGGGCGGCTGCTTCTGCCCACTTCCAGCCCCAAGCAGGGCTGTAGCCTGTGGCTAAATGTTGGATTTCAGGTGTGCCAACTCTGCCAGAGTGCGCGAGTTGACAGCTGATGTAGCTCATGAGTGTAGGGAGGAGAGGTGGCGATTGTGCCAGATGGTATCCTCTTTGAAGGCTGACCATGTGGAAATTGGGTCCGCGCAAAACAGTGTAACAAACTCTTTTGCTGAAGTTGCTGATTCCACCCAACTGGAAAATCCTGGCGACGCAAGTTTGGGTGGGCAGAGTTTGCACCAATGCGGGGCCTTAGCCACTGTGACAGGTAAGTGTTAGGTTATTGAGACCAGCTGGTGGTTGGAGAATTTGAATTTTTGTTGTTTAGAAGTGGGAAATGTGAGATCAAAATTTCGCCAGCATGAGGATAAGGTCTATGCGGGGCATGGACCTTAATTGGCCGTTGTGGATGTGGGGGCGCATCATGTTTTTGAGCAGCAGGGCTTGCCACAGCAGCGCGTCTAATAACCCAAGGGTGGCCTTTAGAATGTGAAATTCTACGTGACCCTGGGGTGTGGGATGAGGAAGGCCAACGGTCCATGGGTGAGTTTAGCCAATAGTTCATGTCACCAACTACAAAAGGGTCAGGGGGTAACGGAAGGGATTTGACCGATGAGAAAAATTCCTGACACTCTCGTGCACAGGTCAGGGCATAAATGTTGATGATAGCATGCACCACGTCAGCCCACAAAAATGTAACAATGAGAACTCAGCCATTGAGGAAGGTTTAAATGATAAAAATTTAAAAAAATCGTTTTTCTGAACTAGAACCCCACAGTGCTCTGACCAGAAGGATAGGGAAGGGAGGAGCATGATTTTCCAAGCATCCTCAGAACCTCATGAACAGTGGGACTCCTGGATGGCCAGGATGTCCACGGGTAAATTTTTTTTGTAAAAAACTCAGTTTCCTAGCCTGGGACAGCGAGGCCTTGAGTCCAGCAATATTCAACGTCCCTAAAGTGAAGGCTTCCCCCATCGCACCTTAGGTGAGAGGGGGTGGGCACCCAGGCCCACCAGCCTCCTCTTAATCCCCGCGGGCCCTCATGGCAGCATGGGTGTTTGCAGCAACGCTATCAGTAGTTTTGTTAATTTTAGCAGAGAGGTTCGCGTTGGCTTTTGCCTTCACTTTTTCTTTCCTTGACGTTGAACGAATTTTTTGCAGTGCAGATGAGTTCAGTGCACCAACGTTTAGGTCAAAATTTTTTTCAGGTAGGTTGGAAACCAAGTTGGTTTCAATCAGGGCTTGGTTGCAAAGGTCGGGTGAGATTAAGTCACCCATCAGATCCTCAGATTGGGTGGCCCAATCAGCATGGGCTTCCCAATCTGATTGGTTGAGGGATTCCTGAGTTGCTTCCGCCGCGAAGGTTTTGATGTCCTCCTGGCGTTGGGAATGTGGGATAGCAGAGGCAACTTTGGCTGCTTCCTTGGCCGCGGCCCTGCGGGCCTGTTTGGCCTTCTTTTGCTCTTGAGGGGAGACAGGCTTTACTAGTAAGTAGCAGCCTTGTGCTCCCCACGGGAAAGCCTCTTTGGTGCTGGTGGTTGGTTTGTAGTGCGCCTCTCCACTGGCCATGGCCGCCGAGGGGTGCTCTTGGAATGTGATTCCCTCCTTTGTGGGGCATGTGTGTGCCTTGTGGCTGAACGCATCACAGTGGGTGCAGATGGGGGGTGCGCTGTCTATGGTTACCCGGAAAGGGTGGGTGGTATGCCCTTTGATATTAATATAAGTGGAGTGCGGGATCTGGGTTAGGTCCTTCACAATCTCCTCAGTTGGAATCAGAACTGCAATGGCTTTGCCAGTGCACAGGTGTGGCATCAGCGTAAAGCGTTGCATCTTAAAGAATTGTATTTCGCCATATATGGTGAGACCATCTTTCAGGTGCTGCTCCAGAATGGCACGCTTAACTGTAGTGGGCAAAAAACAAATGTGAGGAAAATTTGGTTGGATTTTGTCCATGTGGTGCATTTGGTTTTGATGACCCATTGCCCTTTGGGGAGGTTGATCACTATGCGCACCACAGCAGCTTCATCTGCTGCCTCCTTATTTTAAAACTGAGGTCCAGCCAACCGTGTGACATGGAGTGAGGTGCGATGTACACCGCGGTCAGGAAAAAAGTGTGCACATCCCCACAAAATTTTTCCCATAAAGCTGTTTGTTGGATATACAGAAACACCCAGACTCCATATTCCACCGATGAGAGTGGTTGAGAGTGCAGCGTGTTAATGTACTGGTTACATCGCGCCTGCCAAGCAAGGATTTCCAGGGAAATAGTGACCACCGGTTTTTTATTTTTTTCTATTCCACCAGTTTCTCTGGGGCGTTTTCGAATTTTGGAGGTCGCGGGCCTACCATCTGTGCCTCTTACCTTACTTGCCCAACTGCTCCCTTACATGGGCGCAGACTAATCTCCTCTGTGAGATTATCAAACTAGATTTAGAATTCAATTGAATAAGTTGCAAAAGTGATTGCAACAAGAGAGAAAAGTTCCATTTTTGATATACAAGTTTTTACAGTTTAACATTTTTAACTTGAAGGGTTAACTATTTTTTTCAATCTTTTTTGAAGGGTCAGGGATTAACTTTCTATAATTCTGGTAGGGTTAAAAAGTTATAGATTCAATCCTCCTCAAATTCAGTTAAAATTAATACAGGGAGCCTGGATAAGCAATCCGCATTTTGGTGGATGGGCCCTAGTTAAGAATAATGGAAAAATCGTAATTTTTAAGTTTTAACGCCCATTATACTACCTACTACCAGGACCCTTTATTTTCTGCAGCCATTGCAAGGAAGAATGATTGGTAATTAAAGTGAAATGATTACTGTATAAGTAGGGTCAAAAATGCTTACTAAGAAGTGGACTGCCAAGCATTTAAACTCTGTAACGCTATATTTGCGTTCAGCTCAGATTAAGGTCTTGCTATAGTAGGCGACGGGATAGTCCACTTAGTTCACATTGTGCTGAGATAAAATAGCTCAAATTGCTATATTGCTAGCATCAGTAAAAAGTATAAAAGGTTTATTGAAGCTGGGATATATAAGTACTGGTGAATGGTTGTGAGCTGTGCGTAATAGATCAAAGGCATGCTGTTGCTCTTCTACCCATTGGAAGGGTACACCCTTCTTCAATAGATATACTAGAGGCTTGGAGGTGTTGGCAAAATGTGGAATAAACTGGCGATAACATCCTGAAATCCCCCAAGAAACCTGTAAGTCTTATAAGGATTAGGGGGACATCAAAAAAATGGCCATAACCTTATCATCCATCAGGGATATTCTGGCTTTACCTAACTTAAGGCCCAAAAATCTATTTTTTTCTGGGAGAATGAGCATTTTGACAGCTTTAGAGAAATGTGGCTGCCATAATTCTCTGGAAAAATGCATGAGATGATCTATGTGCTTGGTAAAAGTTTTTGAAAAACGGTAATAAAGTTGAGATAATTTAGCACACAAAAACTTTTTAGTCACCCAAAAATCCGTCCATGGCAAGTTGGAAAGTAGTATGAGCATTACATAACTCCTGCAGCATTCAAGTGGGCTCAAATAGTCCTTCAATTGAAATGAGGGCACATTATTACAATTTTACAGCAATAAATTAATTTGTTAGCACCCGCTGGTGAGATCCATAGCTAAAAATAGTAGGAACCTGACATCAAGCATAAGGAATCGTCTATATGTAGCAGTGGATAGCTATCTTTTTTTGTAGTATAATTGAGGTAGCAATAACCCATGATAACACGTGCCCACCACCTTTTTTCCAAATTAGTAGGAACGGGGAAGCCCACAGGCTTTTAGAAGGAACAAGTAACCCAGCCTCTAACAGTTGCTGTAACTCTAAGTTCACTTGAGCTTCGTCCTCTTTATATTTTCTGTATGGCTGAGATTGAAATGGAGGGTGATCCTTGGTCCCAATTTTGAAGAATTAATTTTGACATTTCCCAAAGTCACCTACTCCTAAGGAAAGATATACAATACTCCTAAAGGTGTTCTTTCATAATCTGGCATTTTTTTAGGGATTTGATAGTCTCCAACATTACATTTGGCCAGAGCTATTGTGGGTAGGGGATCAAACCCTAAAACTTGTAAGGATCCAAAATAACTCACGTCAGTAATTTTAGTGGGAAATACTTTTATGTAAGTTATAGGGGCATGCCAAGGGACTTGTAGGGATTGATTTATTGGATTCGTTAATACAATAGAGATAGATTTCCCATAGGAAGGATAAAAATCCCAGGGAAGGTCAACGCTTCTTTAATTTAAGGGTGTGGGTGTCCACTTAGCTCCAAAATTTGATTAAGAGAGGTTAGAAAATTGATCTCATAACCAAATCACTTGTGAGCCAGAGGGTATTTTAATAAGATGGGGGCATACAGAGAGATTTTATCTTTGGCATCTACTGCCTCAGGTGGTAACTTAATCTTTCTCCTAAAACTTAATATTTGACTTCACAAATGGAGGATGGATATTCAAGGAGGCAGGATCATTTTTAGGGCTCCTTTACTCTTGACCAGGAGTCCAAATATCAATGGAATCTGATACTATAATATTGAAAGGTACCTTTTTTATGGTTGATGATGCAATCGAACTCCCAGATCAGTTGGACTCTAATAAGCAACTTGAAATTATCATTTTTAATGCAATAGCGGGTGCAGTAATTAAAAGCTTATAAAATCATATAGGTACGGCAGAATTCGCCCCAATTACTTTAGTCATCAATTATCATATGTCCCATTTTCAGCGTCATGTATTAAATCTGGAGAATTTTAATTTTCTGATATTGTTGGGAGGAGATAAAATTAACTGGTGAGCTAATATCAATTATCGTCAAGACTTTAACTTTATGAACAACTACTGCTACTCAAACCACCAAAGAGCCAAAACTGAGAATTAACTACTAGTAAACTTTTTTGGGGAGCTGAAGTGAAGCAAGTGGAGGATTTTGCCGTGGACAAACTTGGGACTATTCAATTTTTGGAGATTATATCTGCCAGCGCTTGGCTTTCCATAAAGGAAATGACCTCCAAGGTTTGTTTGGGTAACTGACCAACATAAAAATAGAAAATCTGAAGATCTTTATTTTCTTGGATAGAAAGGGGTAAATTGACTTCTGCAGGCGCCGGTAACACAAAGCATCCTAAGGTGCTGGTCATGGAATTAGAGCTAGTACAAGGGTCCTGAGGCACATTACTGTCGTCAACATAGAGAGCCTCCTGCCTATAATGACTAGTCTTTAACTGACCAGCATTAAAAGATATGACAAGTGTCTACAGTATGGTTGTTTATCTTGAAAAAAGTGCAGAATAATTTGTGGGTAGGCGAATTGAGAGGGGTAAATGCTAACACTTAAGGCTGAGGCTTATTAATAAAATGTGGGA
Source organism: Massospora cicadina (assembly GCA_022478985.1). Classification (NCBI taxonomy): domain Eukaryota; kingdom Fungi; phylum Entomophthoromycota; class Entomophthoromycetes; order Entomophthorales; family Entomophthoraceae; genus Massospora; species Massospora cicadina. The sequence goes on from JAKSZP010014568.1 coordinate 90,990, forward strand.
GCCCAGTGGGCTTTAGTAGGTTGGTCAGTATCTCCAAAATGGCTTCTTTGATAAGGAGGAGAGACGTTAATAAGACTTCACCGCTTTAAGATAGTGTATAATATAGGCATACCTCCAAACGATAAAAATGAAGCAGGGATAGCATCATTTTAAGTAAGACGTTTTCCAGTGACCAACGTTTGAGCCTCAAGGTAAAATTGGTGAGCAAACTTAATATCTGTTTCTCCATGATTATGGCTTATGCCCATAAAATTTCCTTTGGTTAAATAAAGTTAGGTCGCTCCCAAGTTTCTGAAACAAGGCAGTTTTGGCATCATCCCAAGTACAGCAATGCATTATATGAGATACCATAATATCTTGAGCTATGTGAATAAGACAGATAGTTAGGTGTTTGAGACATTGGGTGTTGGTGGCTTCCTCCATAGCGCTTTTATAACAAAAAAGTAATGAGAAGATGCTCCCTTCGCCTAGGACATAATTCTCTTTGAGTGCCAGTTTGAACATGCCACTAAGGGGGTTAAGGTCAAATGACGTGAACTGACACTAAGGGGATGTATTCACCTAAAGAGGAACTGATATTGCTGGAAGATTTGTAAGGATGGATGGCGTCCACTTGATTTTGTAAGGTCTTAATATCTTCAAAGATTGAGTCTACCCAATTATGAGCAGCATGAAGGGCTAATCTGTGGCGACAAGGAGGATTAACTGCCAAATATTGTTCTAAGCAAAGTAGTCACATCTTATAGTTCAAATTGGTGTTGCTCAAGGGCGAGAATTCATTGCTCCATCCTATGCATCATAGCGGGTAATTTTTCCAAGAGATTAAGGCGTTCCTGATATAAAGAGGGGCCTGACACTGAATCAATATTGTTCATAATATAATAGCTGCACTATGAACTCAGGGTATACCTGGCAGGGAACACCAGTTTTGTCAGGACTAAGGGGTTTAGACCACTTGTCCCTTTATTTTAGTAGGCCAGGAATAGTAAGTTTCTGGGTGCTGGATTCTAAGTCTTTTAGTTTACTTGGCCAGAAAGTCATCACTCATAATAAGTTCCAATAGTGGCAAATCCTAACTATTATTTTGTCACTAGATAATTATAGTAGACCAATTTTAACTTAAATATGGTAAAAGAGCAAATAAACTTTAATTTCGTAGAGTCCAAATTTTAAGGGAGATCAGGGAGAGTTTTTGGTAATTCTCCAAGCGGTCTAAGCTGAGATCTATATTTGTTACAAATTGGGGATTCTGCGGCAGGCTAGTCATCTTGGTCAAATAGGAATCGCTTGCCACATGAATCAGGTTTGAATCTCAAGATTTGGAAGATTTAAGGGAGCAATAGTCACCCGTATAAGTTGGGTTTGATCCCCAATATTAAAATCCACTGAATTTTGTTGAGTATTATCCTTAATAAATGTTTAGGATTTTTGGTCATATCAGGATTAATTCCCTTTAGCTGACACATCCAAATCTCCAACTTAGTAGGAATTTAACACACATCTCAAATAGTCCAGGTGTTGCTATAAGGTTCAGGGGTTTCCAGGCACTCGGCAGCTTAGTAAAAACTTGTCAGGCATGGCATTTGGATACATAGTTACTGACTTTGGCATAAATATCTGTCTACCAGTATACAGCAAAGAGTCTAAAACAGGTGGCTTGTGCTCCAAAATGTCCGGCGTCATCATAGCCTCCTTCTTCCACTGTATGCATTAAAATCTTGGAACCACCTGGGCCACTGATCCTTTGATGCGTACATTTAGGTGCCCTTGATATGTTATAAACTTGAACAACATTTCTTGAATGATGGTATACCCTGGATATCACTTGGCACTTCAAAATCTTCTAGGAATTTCCATATCTGCAGGACTTCTTCTAGATATCGCTCTCCCTCATATGGAAGATTTCTGGTCCCGTTGGGTTGTTGTGAATTTTTGATAACCCATCTGCTACAGCAAGGAGCCGTCCATGGAGGTGCACGAATTTTAAATCAAACTATTTTAGCTCATATCTCCAGCATACTCAGCACCCATTTGGAATAGGAGTATTTAGCAGAAAACTTACTGCTAAGTTGTCAGAGAATACAGTGACTCTCCAGTCCAACAGATAATACCAAAATTTATGAAGAGAAACACCACCACCAGAACCTCATTCTCATATGTTGAGCAGTTGTATTTCAGTGAAGCAAATTTCTTAGCAATAATTTGACAGTTATGTTCTTATTTCCTTGTATCCATGTGAGCACAGTCCCAAAGTTTAAATCACTTGCATATGTGAACACCTGATATTCTTCTATAAAGTTAAGGAAAATCATAATGGGAGCTTGAACTAATGCATTTTTTAGCTGGAAAACTCTGGTGGGCAGCATCACTGAAGTCATAAAGAAATTCCTTTCTTCTGGAGTTGGAACAATGGGGCAGCTAACTTACTGAAGTTTGGAATAAAGGCACAATAGTAATTTACAGTTTCCAAAAAGCTCAGGAAATTAGCTTTATTTCTTGGGATTAGTCATGTAGAAAAGGCTTTCACCTTAGAGGGGTCATTTCATTTTCCTTCTGTTGAGATAATTTGCCCTAGAAGCTTCAGCTATCTAGTACAGAGCATCATCTTTGACTTATTAATGCTAAGGTTTTCTTTCTTAATCTGACGAACTATCGCTCCTAGATACTACAGGTGTATATTAAAATCAGCGGAATAGACGGTGGTATCTTTAAGGTAGACAGTGAACAACAATTTTGTCAACCCATGAAAAATTCATCCATAACCTTTTGAAAGGTTCTAGGAGCTCCGGTAAGTCTAAAGGGCATTTGAGTGTATTCAAATTGGTCAAATCTGGTGACAAACATCTTTTTGGAATAGCTCTTCCTCCATTGCCATTTGATAGTATCCAGATAATAGATCGATATTGGAGATGTACTGTGCGTCTCCCATAGTATTGAGGATGTCTGTGATCAGCAACATTGGGTATGCGTTTTTCTTTGTTACTCAGTCTAAAGGAATGTAGTCAACATACAGGCGGAGTTTTTCATTATTTTTGGGGACAACTACAACAAGGAACGCCTACAGTGATTGAGAGAGGCGAATGAGGCCACTGGATAGCCCTTTCTTGATATCTGCTTTAACAAATTTTCTTGAGCTTGTGGCAGGCGATAGGGTCATCTAACAATGGGTTAGCATCACCAACATCAATCTGGTGTGAACCCAAGGTTGAGAGGGTAACGTCATCACCATCATGGCAGAAAAGCGTCTCAAAATTTATGAGTAGTTGTGATAAATTCTTTTTTTGCTGATCCTCCAAGTGGGTTAGAGAATTAATCTTTTCTGGTAACTTATCACACCAGTAGGTAGAAGTTGCGAAGGAGTGCCAGATGGCCTCTCTGGGTTGAATTACGTAACGATCAGGGGCTTCATTACTTTTTTTGTATGCATTAACCATTGGTCTTATTCAATTTGGCATGTATTACAGACTCATTTAAGTCTTGTTGGAAAAACAACAACTGGAAGTAGTTGTGATTAAGAACTAATGCATTAATTTAGCAGTTTTTGTCATCTATATCTACAGGAAGGTAAAATATTTGACTACAACAAGCTTGCTGAGTTCCCCCAGCCATCAGGAAATTATGTTGCTCTGAAGGATATCCTCATATCTGATGTCCAAGAGGAATTTCTTTGTCACAATATTTTCTGAGGAGCTTGTGTCAAGGAGGATGAGCATTGAATATCCAAAGAGGGACCCCATGGTAGGGGTGCTCCTGTATTGGAGAGTAGTGATCCTGTTTTGGGCCTCCATTTCGAAACTAAGGTAGACCAATGGCTTGATTTAAATCTTGACGAAGTGCTGGGCTGGACTTGCACAAGTCCTCGAGGGTTACTGAGATAATCGTTTCTTCTAAAATCTTAGTAACTAAGACCCTTTATATTGGTATGAAACTTTGTTAGGAACTGGTACCATAGGTTGTTGTGGTACTCAAAATTTTAAGGCCGTTTTTTTCTTCACTACTGGATGGAGTTTGTAGGAACAACTGCTGTATTACTTGTGTAGCGTTGGGGTTGCAGGTTTTTCATAGCCTGCTTGGAAAATTCGGGTACTTGGAGAGGGATATCATCTTGTTTTCTTCTCATCTCGTCATATCTTCCATTTTTACTCCATATGGTTTGTTGGGTTCTTTCTGTCCTGGGTTCAAAAGGTCACAAATCTCATTTTTTGGTTGGGTAATATTTATTGTGTCCAGCTAATTCTTCTTGTTTCCGTTTTCCAGTAACATATATTTCTTCCAAGAGAAGTTGTCAAGCTTGTTTTGTTTCATACTTTGCTTAAGAGTACTCAATTTGATAAAGGGGGTCCAAGACTATCCTGGTGGTGGCCCAACATAAAAGTGCTGTTAAGCATTGTCCCCACCCCATAGTATTCATTTGGTGGTGGAGTTGTATAAGGATAGGGATACGGCAGATAGAATCACACTGGCGCTCCCCCATAAGGCATTGGTGTGTTTTATGGTACTGATAGGGTACAGGCTGGGCAAAATTTTCCTGCCCAGGATCTGGAGGTGCATCATGATTCCTTAGACTAAGTCTGTTAGGACACCTTACATCTAAATGGACCACTTTACACCGCCGCAGGGGTTTTGACACTGTTTGAAATAATGCCCAGGCTCAATACAATTGTGGTATTGAAGGTTGTTTTGTAGGGTCATTATTGTACTAGCATAGTGAGTTGTTGTACTTACTCTGAGAGGGCATTCAACTGTGTGGTTTTTCAGAGGGAGGGCTAATATGCTGGAACTTTGTGGTTACCATACCCTCAGGCTATTCCTCCTCTAACAACAACCTCTGGTGGATATTTGTAGGCCAAAGAATGGCTAAGCAAGCTATTGGCGGCAGACTTCAATGGCATGGTCAGCACATGAAGGTTGGGCAACAAGGACAGCATTTTAGTATGGTTCTTATAAGGCATCAATAAGTCATTCCAATATTTGTTGATCCATATCATCACAGCGTCAGGTGCTGGACTGGCGCCATTGTCCAAGTAGAACTTTCAAATTTGTCTAGAAAATGGTTGATATATTTATAATATTTCAGGGACATGCGCCATAACTTCTCTCAAAGTTGTGTGGTGGATACCCAAAACTTGGCATGTGCACGCTCCTGCCATTCACCTCAGGTGACAAATGGGAGTTGGTACTGTGCTACCTCCTTGCCACATCTATTAGAAGGCTGGACACCTCAAGGAGTAGTTGGCGGGCACTCACATCATAGTCATCACCCCAGGAGTTATAGGCTTCCAATCATATATCTATTGGACCATTTTCAAATTTCTTTAGGGTTTTCCTTTCGTAGAGTCTCATTAATGTCAGGGTAGCAGCCTAGCTTTGTAAGGCTTTTTAAGGTTCCCTTACAGGCTTACCAATTTGTTGAGGAACTAGGAAATATTTCTGTATTTCACGATGGGTAGCTGGTGGCGTAATGTAACTCTCAAATATTCAGGGTCATCTATTTGGTGGTCATCTTCAGCCATACTGGGTGTTTATGAATAATAAAGCCCAGGGAAAGATTTTTTGAAAACTTTGAGATAATAAACACAACAAAATTTTAAACTTTATAATATGATACTTACTGTGATAAGAGCTGAGGGTATTTATATTTGTTTCTAAAGGATTTTTGGGAATTTTTGCCCGCCTTTCCAGCTTCCTGGGTTATCTCTTTAATTTGTTAGAGTATAAGTCCTGCTTGAAAATGATTTGGATACCAATTGGCCTCAATTATGGGTTAATAATGTCTGGGGTTGCTTGGGTAATTCTCCGGGTGTGGAACTATTTAGAATTGATCTGTATGATTGCTTAAGATCTCATTGGGCAGACTTTCCAATGAAATTGGGGCATCTGATAGTTAGCTGTTGATTAGATATCAGGTGTAACAATTGGGATCAGTCAGATTTCAATAATGACCGATTATAATTTAATTAGCAGTTGTGATGGAAGTGATGCCACCTGCAACTAACAGTCAATCAGTTGGTTCACGACCTGCCATAGTGTTAAAGGTCCCATTACCTAAGCAGGTCGCTAGCCAAATATAGTTGGTTCACTGTTATTGAGTGGGAAACATCAGGGACACGTTTTCTGGCTTTTTCCATTTTAGGTCTTTAGAATGTCTGATGAAAGAATCCTAACTTAATGGAAAAAACCATCAACAGTAAAGATGTCATAGGGAAGTTTAATGGCACTACTGCCATTTCTTGACTGAGGCCCCAACTGAGGAGTTGGGCGCCTGATTCCTCTATAGATTCCTAGCATTTTAATATAATAACCAGATTCTTCATATTATAAATTAAGTTCTATTTATCTTCAGTTAATTAATGTTGTAGTACAATAATTATGGACTCTTTTGTGTGCATAAAGAGTAAGGATCAGATATCCTCAGAAGAAAAGCAGACCTTTGACATGGATCCCCGAAGACTCAGCATGACAAGAAGGAAGGCTGGGAGCCTCTGAATCTGAGAGTAGATTAAGTTCAGCTGGGATATAGAAGAAGTCCCTATAGTTAACATAATCAATAAGTTTTGTCACATTTTAGGTCTAGCGTTGAACCATATTGGGTTCATTTATTCAACTACTGATAATAGTTGTCATACTGTTATCACTGACATATCAATTACTATTAAGAAATGCAAATTGTGCACATACCAAACCTGTGAAGTCAACTTCTGGGAACTATCAGTTGAGCTAGTTCTTCACATTTGAGGTGAATAGTCCCAGTTTTTACCATTTGGTGCTCGCTATAGGGGGTAGTTGAGTAAGTTAAGCCATTCTATGATGTTCTATAAGGAAAAATTGAGAAAATATGAACGGAATTGGCAGCTGTCAACAAGATTGCATTTAATTCAGCTGATCATAGAGAATTCGCTGCCTTAAAGGAGAGAGTCACTAAGAATGAGGAAGGAGTAATTGAATTTTCTAATTTCAGCAATGAGTTACTCAGGAAATTGGCATCATTGAAAAAGAAAGAATGAGAATTGGTCTGAGAAGTTTTATTCTTTAAAATGGAATGCAAAGTAGATTGCTTTTGATTGCATTCACTCAGCTCAGACATGGAACGCCTAGTGATGCAAGTCAAAGAACTGAATAATCAGTGATGCAAATGCAAACCCTATGCGGTGACCAATCCTGAAGAAAAGACACATAGAACTCCAGCTGGGAAATCAACAATTCCTAAAAATATGCTGACTGCATTTGCTGCATTTTGGAGATGACCCTAAAAATTACTCTTCAAGTCAGTTGGATAGCCAAGCTGAGAGTGGCATCTAGAGAAACTTTGGGAGAATTCAAAGCCACGCCAAAATTACCCACTTTTTATTAAGATACCACTCCTAATTCTTCTGACTCTTTGACATGACTATATTCAGGTATAGCAATAAACAAAAAGCTTTGGTAGTCATGAGCAGTTTAGATACAGAAAGTCAAAACATGGTGTTACCTCATCTAGAGGGAGACAATTGGTCTTATTTGGGGGCCAAGGCTGCAATAATGAAGGAGTTTGGAAGCCCCATATCCATGTTGAAATGCAAGCAAGAATTTATTGGGATCCAATTCCAGAAAGATGAGACCTTGTGAATTTTGCGACTGATTCTACCAAGAATCACAGATTTTTGTCAGAGCAAGAATATTGGATGATTTTGACACATATATCACATTACAAGTGGCCCTTCAGCATTATTGCAATTTGCATCGAATGATGTCTTCTGCGTTAGCAAACAAAATAACCACCTTGCAAATGGGAATCACTTAAAGATTCTAAGAGCCACGTTTGAGGCATCTAATAAAAGCTTCAAGCCATATCCAGTACAAAATTAGAATCCTACCAAAGTGATTGAAACTTCTAAGGAATCAGAGAATCAAACAGTTCCAGGAAACAAACCCAAGAAAAACGGACTGACAAGAGTAACAAGCGCTGTCAGCAGTGCTGAGGTAAGGGCCATTTAGCTGCCCAGTGCTTTAGCAAGAAGCCTAAGGAGCATATCAATATGGTCCAGACAAATGAGGCTAAACCCACACAGGAGTTGGGAAAAGGGCCTGTGGCCTAGACGTGGAACAATTTAAGAGCTGCGGTTAAAACTGTTCCTACCAATATCTTAAATGACGATATTGACATTACTGATCTATTAATCAATGACAACGCACAGGAAGAGATTTACTAAGTAATCAACTTAGACTTCAATGTGGTAACCAGAGCTGGAGAAAAGGGGATTGACCCTTAAAATAATTAAGGAGGTTGCTCGCCCATATGCACAATAAATAGTGGACAAGATTTGATCCACTGAGAATCTGGATGATTTGGCTGAGGTCAAATTGTATGAGACGAATCTGTAATCCCTATAAGCACAATAAAAAATCATTTCCCAATCGCTCAGCGCAATTAATATACATCCTCAATTGGGTGAATAATGCCGCTATACACTCAGTAAATACCATTTTTCAATAGTATGAGTGTACATATATTGATATACTGGTAAAACTTTGTATGGGTGCAGGTAATAATTGAAGCAGTGCGCCTATCAATATTGTCTCGACCAAGATGGTGAAGAAGATTAGAATCTCACCTAATTTGGAACATAAGAAGGAATATGAAACTGCTGGGCCAAAAAGTTATCTCCTGTGTAGCATATAGCATTACACCACTTAGATTTGGATTCAAGGTGGTATCCGCCCCAGCAATAGTTTTGGCCAACTGTAACATAAAATCTTATTTGGGACTGATTTTTAAGGAAATATGGAGTTAAATGTAACTTTGAGGACATTACGTCGACCATATTTGGTTTGACACTACCCCTAGTTTATCAGAGAGAGGGAAACTCCGCTTACCATGGTAAACAATTTCATCAACCTGATCAACAATGATGGCATTATCTCAATTTGCTACCAATTGGTTGGACGAAAGCAAAGAGAAATGCTGACAGAAATCCTGGAAAATTGAAGTCTGCTACAAATAAAATTTTAGGACCATACCACCTGGATTGCAGATTACAGTTGGTATGGGATTGATTTGGAAATACCTGAGCTATTGTATGAAGAGTTTGTTAGCCCATGGAAAAAGTTCAGAGTAGAGCCATGAGTGGCTCCAGGAATAGTCATGCTGGCCAGGGAGAAATCTTGGTTCTTCTGGAGAATTTTGGTGGAAACCTGATGAAGATTAAGAAGAATCAGATTGTTGTGTTTGTCCATCTTATCCTGATAGCGAAATTGCAAAAAAATATGATTTTGGGACCTTTGCCAAGATTGGATTGTCAGTAGGGGTGTCTGAGAGTATCTATCTATTGGTCAACCAGGAGCAACTCATTGATCTGATGAAAGGACAGCAGAAGGTGGTTTATCTATTCAAGAAAGTATCAGGAAATCGCCTAATACAATCAAAATTTGAGATGTGCAAAGAACATCATCCATAAAGTCAACACCAGGGAAAATTTACCAATAAGGATGAGACAAATCTGACGGTTAAAGGTTGCTGAGGTGGCAGTGGAAGAGTAAATCAGCAAAAAAGTGAAGCATGGGCTCCTAGTTACATCGATGAGTCACTGGGCGAGCCATATCCTGATTGTGAATAAGAAGGATGGCTCTAATTGTGTAGTAATCAACTATCAGAGGCTGAACAAAAACAAAGAAAAATTAAATATTCTACCATGAATTGAAAATGAATTAGATTAATTTGGAGAAGCGAAGTATTTATCAGAAATAGATCTAATATCAGAATATTTGCAAATTGATTTGATAAGTGAAGATTAGGAGAAATGCGTGATCATCACCGCGCAGGGGCTATACCAACCAACTCGGATGCCCCAAAGTCTTTGCAATGCGCCTGAGACGTTCCAGAGGGCTATGGACGCCATATTGATAACTTGAAGTTGTCATGCATCTGGTGTACTTAGATGACATAAATGTGTTCAGTAGGACCTTTAATGACCATTTGCACTATTTGGATGAAGTTTTTAAGAGACTATCCGTAGCTAACTTTGGACAATTCATGGAAGTGCCACTTCTTCAAAAAAGAGTTGGAATATATGGGGTTCATCATCAACTCCAGTGAACTGCAGCCGCAAACCCAGAAGATTGAGGCCATAGAGCAGATGGTCACCCTGAGAAGTGTCTGAGATATCCAAGTATTCCTTGGAATGATCAGATATCACCAAAGAATTATATGGGATTTTGCAAGAATTGCTGAGCCCCCTTCTAATTTGTTAAAGGATCCAAAAAAGGATTCATTTGGAATGAAAAGACCCATAGTTCTTTTGATGAGTTATTTCAGTATCTGATAAATTCGCCAATTTTGATTTATCTGATTTTGATTGAGAGTTTTTGTGAAGACTGATGTTTCATTTACAGCGATTGGCACTATCCTGAGTCAAGTAGACGAGCTCAGGGACCAGCTTCCTGTAGCTTATGTGAGCTGGACATAATCAGCAGCGTAATGAATTACTTCATTACTGAGCATGAATGCCTTGCGGTGATTTACGCCTGTATTCAGATTCAGGTGTATATTCTTAGTACTCACTTTAAAGTGGTAATGGATCACCCCTCCCTAGGTTGGCTGCATAACCTTAGAGAACTGGAAGGACGTCTAGCCCAACGTGAATTGAAGCTTCAACTTACGACTTTGAGATAGTTCACTGAGTGGGATCTTCTCATTAAAATGCAGATGGCTTATAAGGTTACCAATGGTCCAAGTGGTATACCAACAAGCTGATGAGCTGTTTCAAAGAATGTTCAATCGTGAAATTGGGAACAAGCCCTGAGAGATTTAAGGTGTGCTTTGGATAACGATGGAAAACATAAGCTTAAGGATGGACAAGTGATTAAAATGACCTTCAGAAAACAATTATTATTCCCAAAACCGTCAGAATGAGTGGCAAGTTGTTCAGGCCGCGCATAATTTTGTCAGGTATGGAGTCCTGAGGAAGGCGACCAACCACATTTTCTAGTGCTTTCCTGGGAGTCTATCAACTACAACATGGCCAATTACCTGGATTGCTGCATGAAATGCCAGCTGTATAAAACACAAGATCACACTCAGATATTGACTGGTCTGCCCTGGATTTTCCTGGAATAAAGAGTCCATTTATGTGATGGGACCACTGATTATGAGAATAAGGGGAGTCAAATATATAATAGTTGCAATCGGCCATCTGACCAGATGGGTCAAGACAAAAGCCCTGGCGAAGGAGGATGCTTTAAGTACCGCACAGTATATCTTGGATCAAGTTGTATATCACCATGGATGCTCGCAAGTCTTAATAAGTGACAATGGAAAAATTTTTATGTCCCACATGATCCTGAGGTTGAAAAAGATAATGAGGATTAAGGAGTTGTGTCATTACCTTACCAGCTGGAGACAAACGGACTGGTAGAATGAGTAAATGGAACGCTGGACATGATGCTGAGGAAGCTAGTCATAGGGATAACTTCTGCATTGGGAACATACCTCATTTTGGTGACATTTACATATAGCATCAGTCGCCATATGGCAATGGGAAAAATACCATTTAGGTTGTTGTATGAAAGAAATGCCAGGTTAACTCCAATTCTATATTTGGTGATTGAACTAACATTGGGGATAATTGCTGAGCGGTACTTGATCCAATTTTCAAATATCTGATTGAAAATCTTTGCAAGCATTTGATATGACATTTTAGAAAAAATCAAGGCCAAAACAACGACAATAAGAACTGACTGGCATTATCCAAATACCACATAGGAGATAAAGTAACCTATTGTGACACGAATGGCTTCAGAAGAAGAAATAAGTTAGATGCACTATGGTTGGGTCCATTTGAGATTATCACCAAGATGTCGATGGATGCCTAACTTCGAAAAATAACCTCTCAGATGGAAGGATTGTTAGTTGGGTCCATTATAAGTATCTAAAACAGTGTATCCAAGAAAAGATTAAGGTTTTTCCAAAGGACCGCTGAACCATCAAGATAGTTATGTCCAGACATTTTTTGGTTAATTCCTAAAAAAACTGCTGAAATCAAAAAAATGGTTAATACTTAAAAATAAGACCTATGACCATGAAAACAAGTAGGTCAGAGTATACCTAGAAACCAGTTTGGGGGAATAATAAATAAAAAAATGGACCATTGAACCAAGTGAAGGTCATGTCCCATATAAGAAGGATAATGAAAACAATTAAATTATTGATAAAAATATGAAATATTTATACATATAAAAGACATATATTTCAATAACTTTTTATTGTTTATCCTCAACTTTGGTGATGATTCAGCCTATGTCGCCCCTTGATGAGGGAGGATATATATAAATAGGAGTAAAAACCATTAAAATCTATTTGAGATCAAATTCTAGCAAGGGCCAGACCTACACAAAGCCAGGTTCATTGAGCAGAGGCTGAACTTGAAAGAACACAACAAGGGGAAGAGAAATTGAGATGTTGGTACTTGCTAATTGCAATACCCAAGATCATGGAGGGAAGCAAAAGAACAAGAAGAGGCAGTTGGCAAATAAACCAAGTAATTACAATATGGTACTGGAGCTGGAAGATAGGTCTTGAGTGCTTGCTGTCAGGCTTCGTCAAGAACATTAAACATGTGAACTGGCATAGAGCAAGGGATATTAGGCGGAGGTTGCCAAATCATGCCCCCAATCAGAGCCATAAGAGGGAGGTATCAGTGCGAGGCACCTGAAATGAGGTAGTTGTGCAAGGAGTGGACGGCATCCTGAAGATGATGACTTCAAGCCTCTTGCATTCAAAACATAATGAATGATTGAATTTGAGGAGGTTGGAAGCTTCGTGGTCCAACTTTGAAGAACTTGGACCACTAAATGAAGGGCATAGGCTGCAGCTTTTCAATCTAAGATGCTTGAGAGATTATGAGTCAGAGCTATGGAAAGAGCCTTGGTTACTTAGTTCCTTAATTCTGCATTGGAAATCTCAAAATGTCTACAATTTTTGATAGCCAGTTCATAAGACATCTTGTTTAATATTGTTGAGTCAGAAAAATAACTCAGAAAGCAAGTCAGATCAGGCATGAAATGATTGATTAATATCAGATGTCATTGCTTCAGGAGGCTCGACAATAATAGTATGAGTATCCACAGAAAGAGCTGAATTTAGGAGAGTATCAAACTCCAATTTTGGAACAAATTGAAGGTGGAGAATTGGCCATGAGTCATTAGAAACAGTTGCTACTATTATTACATTGGGGTCTGATACCATTTCTAGTAGTTCAGCAGAAGGACTACCTATGTATGCGTGACTTGGAGTATGGGTCCTAGGGGGACCATAGAAGAGATTTCTTTGCGCAGTATGACTCATCAATTGGAAGAGCTGGGCATCTTCATCAGAATGATTTTTTAGCTATTGCTAGTACCAAGAATTTGAATTCAACATATAAGCTGGATGAGAGGGGGGATGTTAGACCTTTTCATAAAATACAAGATTATACACTTAAGTATTAATTAAGCTTTAATTTTTGAAAAAAATAATCTCAGAATCAATAAGATAAGCTCTCCAGAGAAAAACTTAAGAGCTATATATGCAAAAAAGTTACTAAAAAAATAACAGGAGTGATAAAAATAGATCATTCTTAATTTTGCAATGAGACAGACTTTTTATAGTAATCTCCTATTAAAAGAAAAGGGAGATCAGGAAATTAAGGACGACAAACCAAGATTCTGAATATGACAATGTTGTATGACCTGACTGGGGGAAACTGTATTTCCTTGACTTGTGTTGCCATGAGTAAATCAACTAAACTGGTATGACAGTGGGTCATGAGGACCACACTATGAGGAGGCAATAGTGAGGAAGAAAAGGAAGAGAACCGCATGCCAAAGGTTGTCCTGTGCAGCGCTGAGTGCAAATCATCTGTGCTCCACTAGAAACTAATAATTATACAACCTGGTCTAAGGTGGCATTGTACTGTCCCAATCCTATTCTTGCTGGAAATCTAAGTGTTAAAATTTTATTTAATAACATTATCCAACCTATTGTTTGATTATTTAATTCGACTTTTGGTGGTTAGAATCATATATATTAGCGATTGTTGCAAATTAAGTGTTTTTTAAATTTAATGGGAATCATTCCTGACAATATTGGCCAAGAATTTGATATGGGACAACAAATAGTAATCGAGTTATCATATTGGAACAATTTAATATCTTGGCAATGGTCACTAACTAAAGAAATTTTCGTTGGATATCATCCCTGATGGTATTAAGCAATTATTTCAATGAGGGAACAACACCCAACAGTTCAATTATCATGGGAAAGAGTTCAGAACAAATGGATGGGGAGTCATCAGAAACTACCTAGGCGTTCTAACGCTTGTAACAATTAATAAAATTGTCATTAGACAGCACAACTGAATCAATTGGTAACAAGTTTCTGGCACATATAAGTTCATCACTAAACAATGAGAATTATGTTACTTAAGAAATTTAAAACAAAGACACCTGTCACGATTTGGTGCCTAAAATTTAAGGTTCAATCAAATTTATGAAACAAATAATTGATTCCTAGCGGACAGCTAAAAAGTTGTGTGCTGATTATATTATAAAACCCCCCAAATAATCTCTATTAAAATTAGATTTAGAACTGACAACTTAGTTTTCTATGTATTATTTGTATAGCTTACTTTTGTGGTAAGGGTGCAAGGATTAGGTTTCTTAGGTTGTTATTATCAAAACTCCGCTTGGATCTTCGTGAAAAGATTAGGAAATTGTTCCCTTCCAGTGAAACATATCTTCAAGAGGAAGAAGCACCTGGTTAGCGTGGACCCTTTACTCAGCGTGGCTTTTGGATATTTGACTTTAATAAAGACTTCATACTACTATTGCCCCATTTTATCAATTTCAATCAAGATTACTGCAAGTGGTCAAGAATCTGTGCAGTTAAAATCAGAGAGCAGAAGCGAGCTATTATTAGCGCCCTAATTTTAACAATCAGTGCTCACTACAGGACTTAGATGAGTTGTCAAAAGAAAATCAAATCAAAAAATCTTATAAGAATGAGCTTTGAAAGTTCTGGACGGAGTTACAGACTGTCAATCAGAATATGTTTAGCTCAGCATCTCAAGCCGGTGTCAATACCTCAGAGGAGCATGTAATTAAAGCAGAAGAAATTCTCAAACAAAATGGGAAATATGAATAACGACCTTTGTGGAATAGTTGCATCTTTGAAGCGGAAAAAGGTGAACTTATTTGGAAGTTTTTATTATAAAAGACTAAATGTGAAGCAGACTGAGAATGCATCAGGCGTTTTCTTGAGGATATGGAGAGAATGATGAAGCATATTTAGGTATTGGAAAATTACAAATGTGATTGTGAGCAATCTAAGGCAAATGAGGCCAATGAAAATGCATGCAAAAAACTAATTGTGATAACCTCTCTACCACAAATTATGACTAAATTATCAGCTGGTGTGTCAGAAATGACTCTCAAAGCCACTCATATGAGTACTAGAGTCATTTGAAAAGAATTTCCTATAAGTAGACGATCAAGGAACTTCAAAATATGCCGAAATTTCCCACCTTTCACCAGATTAATGCCCCAGCATCTTAATAGCTCTTTGAGATGACCATGACTGGTTATGTGGTCCATCAAAAAGCGATGAACATATTGAACTGTCTTAGCACTAATTTCCAGAATCTAGTACAACCTCACCTCAATGGGGAAAACTGGTCATACGCTGAAGCTAAAGCAGTGATCATGTTGGAATTTGGAAATCCTACTTGGATGGCGAATCACAAACAGGAATTCATGGGTATATAATTCCACGATGTTGAGACCCTGGCTAGTTTTATTGATCAGTTTTACCACGAAGCCCAGATCTTGGTAAAGGCAAATGTGCTGACTGACTTTGATGCATGCATAGCCATGAAGACGGCACTTTATCTTTACTGCAAACTGCGACAGATTATGGTGATGGCACTAGTAACTCAGACATTGACTTTGCAGATGGTGAAAATCTGAAGTTGCTTAAAGCCACGTTCATAAGCTCCTAATAATACTTTTAACTGTGATCCATATGAAGGCTCAAAATATTGTCAAATTTACTGAACCATCTAAAGAATCTGAGAGTCAAATTATGATGGGAAGTAAACCCAAAGCTCAAAGACCTGCGGAAAAATGTCAATCTGCTACCTCCAATGTGAGAAACCTGGCCATGTAATTACCCAGTGTCAGGACAAAAAGCTGAAGGATCATATCTTTATCATTCAGACTAAGGAAACAAGTTTTGATTCGGGAAAAGGATCAGCAGTCTAGACCAAGACATTTAATACTGCTGATAAACCTGTCCTGACTGATAAAATAAATGATGAAATCGATATCTCTGAACTATTTGTGGTTGATGACATGCCTGATCCGCTTCATCAGGTAATCACATGGATGTTAATGCAATAACTCATTTTAAAGCAAAGGGGATCAAATCCAAAATTGTTGATGAGGTTGCTTGACCCTACACATGACAGTTGGTGGAGAAAATCAGATCCATCAAGAGCCCTAAAAACTTAGTCAAAACGAATTAGATTAGGCGAAAGTTCCTTACCTATAAGCACAATCAAGTAGTCATTCCCTGATTTATACACTCAAATAATTTACGCACTTGATTTGGCAAATAAGGCTGCTATCCACTCAGTAGATACTTTATTTTCAGTACTCAGTGTGTACCTATGTCATTATTCTAGTCAATAGGATAAGATAGCAAGCAAAAATTGATAGTGGAGCGCCAATCACCATTGCTTTCACCAAATTAGTGAAATTCATGAAGATCTTGCCAGATTTGGAGAATTAAAAAGAGTATGGAATGTTTGGACCAGACAATACCATCTCATGTGTAGCCTACAGTGCGCTACCACTTCATTTTGGATTTCTGGTGGTGTTAGCACCCGCTATAGTGCTTTCCAATCTGAATTATTTAAATTAGGACAGAGTTCCTGAAGAAGTATGGGGTGAAATGCAACTTTGATGAGAACACCCTGATGATATTGGGTCAGACGTTGCCTTTGGTGTACCAGCAGGAGGGAGAGACCCCGCTAACAAAGAGTAATAATTTTATTAACCTGATTTATAATGATGGTATCCTCCCATTTGCTATAAATTAGTTGGATGAAAAAGGAAAGCAAAGCCAATGGAATTATGGAGAATAGCGGAATACCTATAATGATGAATGGAATGAAAATTATCCCCTAGGAGCCCAAATCATAGTTAACATCAGGTTAATGATGGAACTCTCAGAACAGCTATATGGGGAGATTAACAATCCATGGAGAAAATCTGAGATTGAATGTAGGTGGCGCCAGGGATCTTAATGCTTGGTCACGGAGAAATATGAATAGTTATATCCAATCTGGGAGATAAGCTGATGGATATTGTAAAGAATCAGATTATTGCATTTCTACACTTGCTCTGGACAACAGAATGTAGTGCCTTTCATGAATTTGGATCTTTTTGCAAAATGGGATTGCCAGTGGACACTGCCAAAAATGTCAACGTATGAGTGGATCGTGAGCAGTTAGTCAATTTACCAAGAATCAGAAAGAGGATGTGTTCTGATTATTCAAAAATATCAGGAGATATTCTCTCATAACAATCATGACTTGGGATGTGCAAAAACGTACTCCACAAAGTTGATACTGGGGGATATCTGCAGATAAGAAGGAGACCTGTTTAAAGGTCAAGAGTTGCAGAAGCTGAGGTAGGTGAAGAGATTAGAAAATTAGTGGAGCATGAGTTACTAATTCCTTCATCAAGCTCATGGGTGAGTCTGATCCTCTTGGTGAAAAAAAAGGTGAATCAAATTGAGTAGTGATTGATTATCACTAATTAAACAAGATCACTAAGAAAGACTACTATCCAATGCCCAAATAAATGACGCACTTGATTGCCTGGGGGAGGCAAAATACTTTTTGGCCATGGACCTAATTTTAGGCTATTGGCAAATCAATTTTCCAAAAGAAGATCAGGAAAAATATGAGATGATTACTGCGCAAGGATTTTATCAGCCTACCAGAATGCCCTAAAGTTTATGCAACGCGGTGGCAACTTTCCAGTATGCATTGGATTTGATACTCAGCGACTTGAAATTATCCTGCATGCTAGTATACCTAGACTATATCAGCGTCTTTAGCAGGACATTCACAGATCACTTGGAGCACCTGTAGGAAGTTATAAGCAGTTGGCAATAGCAAATCTAAAATTTAAGCCAAGAAAATACCATTTTATTTAAAAAAGAGCTCGAATACTTAGGGTTTGTCATAAACACTAATGGATTACAACTGTAACCCATGATAATAGAAGCTATCAGATGAATTTCAGTCCCAAAAAGTGTTTGAGATACTCAAGTCTTTTTGAGGATGGTCAGATACTATTGCCAATTCCTTAAAAGCTTCGCTGGAATCACTGAGCCTCTATTCCAACTACTCAAGGATCCAAAAAAGGACTATGTGGAATGATAGGCACAGAAGTCATTTCATAAATCTTAAAACTATCTCATGAGCAGCTCAGTGTTGAAATACCCAAATTTTAATTAGTAATTTATAATTATGACGGATGCCTCATTAACTGCAATTAGAGCTGTTCTAAGACAATTGTATGATAATGAAGCTGAACATCCAGTAGCATACATGAACAGAACCCTGTTGCCAGCTGAAAAACTATACTGTAACAGAGTAAGAGTTCCTGGTGGTAATCCATTCCTGGAAACAATTTCAAGTCTACATACATGGGACGCACTTTAAAGCCATAACCGACCACTAATACATGAGATGGCTTCATAATTTGAAGGAACCAGAGGGCTGACTGGAAAGCTGGGCTTTAAAGCCGCAAGAATATAATTTAAAAAGTATTCAAAGGGCTTAAGTGGTACATCAGAATGCCACTTGACTGTCTCAATTGTTAGTTGTTCATGTGATTTATCATCAGACTGATGCGCTATTTCAGCGGATGATCAAATGAGATATTGGGGATGTATTAAGAAATTTGGAATGCGCTATGAAAAGCAAAGGAAAATACCAAATAAAAGGGCAATCAATTATTCAAAACGATTGAAGAAAAAGGGTTTTATTTCCAAAACTATTGGAACGAGAGGATATCATTTAAGCTGCTCATAAGGTCATTGGTTATGGTGGCCTAAAGAAGACAGTGGACTATATTTGCCAGTACTGTTACTGGAAATTGATAAACTATGATTTTATGGATTATCTAGCCTGTTGTATGGAGTGCCAGCTTCACAAGCCACACTAGAACGTCGCAGGGTACCAGTTAGTACAGCCTGGTTTTGCATGGCACACGGTGTCTATAGATGTTATGGGGCCGTTGAGCGTCAGCAGCAGGGGTGAATTACAAAATCTTTGCAATAGACCAACTAACTCAATTGGTCAAAATGTCAGCTTTAAGTAGAGTGGATGCAATGAGTGTGGCGAAGTTTATACTGGACCATGTGATCTATTGGAATGGTTGCCCTCAAGTTATCCTCAGTGACAATGTGACCAAAATTATGTCTTACGTGATTCCCAGGCTAAACTAACTAATGGGAATATGGGATTTTGTATCTGTTCCCTATCGTCCAGAAGCAAATGAAATGGTGAAAATAGTGAATGCAACTCTACCCTCGACGTTATTAAAGTTGGTTGAAAAGAAAACATCTGCTTGGGGAGAATATCTAAGTTTTTTACATTCACTTATAACTTAGGTTACCTTTTGGGTTAGAGAAAACGACATTTAAACTTTTATATGGGTGAAAGGCCGCATTGCAGCCAATATTGCACTCTGCAGTGGAGCCATCTTTGAGGATGAGTGCCAAACAATATCTATCCCAACTGGCCAATATCCTGATTGAATTACAATCTTGGGCATTTAAAACAACAATGAAAATAAGAATCAGTGCAAAGAATATGGATGATCAAAATTAGCCTGCGTTGTAAGAATACCATGTGGATGATAGGGTAGCCTATTGCAATACTCATGGGTTTGGGAGGAGAAATAAGTTGGACGCCTTATGAATGGGACCATTCAAAATTTATTGCTAAGTCAGTGAATGATGCCTATACAATCAAGAATATCAAAGATGGTCGTAAAGTCAATAGAGTCACATGAAACACTTAAAGTATTGGACTTAAAAGACAAAAAGATATAATAAGAAGAACAATAAAATGTATGAAACAAAGATAAAAGATGAAGATGCATACAAAATATAGAAGTTAAAAATATTTTTATTATCCATATGGTGATGCATCTGGAGATATTTCCACCTACCAATTTTAGAGGAAGGTAAAGACAATTATGGGTATGAGTCACGAGCGTTTTGGCAGGATCAGAAAAGGCTGAAACTAGATCTTCTGTAATAGTCCCTATTAGCAAGTCTTTGAAACCCGTCCTGGGGTTAGTACAGGTTGACGGAGTCACTGAAACCCGTCCTGGGTTTTTGGTACAGGTTAAATGGCAAGTTGCCATTATGAACCCGTCCTGGGGTTTGTACAGGTGGACCAGTTCATCACTTGGCAAGGATGCCAATATGGGACTGTTGTGGCATGATGTCATGTAAACATGCTCAAGAAGAGGTGGCAGCGGGTAACAACCAAGGACAAGTAGTTGCTAAGCTGAGCAAAGCATATGGGTGTTAAGTGCAGGTAGAGCCAAACTACGCTGAGGCCAAAGAGATATGATTTCCAAACATGAGCACAGGCTGAGGCGGCTTCCATCCCTGAGGTTTCTATCTTTCGCTAAATAATCTGGTCAAGAGGGGGGATATGTTGGAATTACAGTTGACTACATTATTCAACCTATTGACTGATTAATTAATTCGATGATTGGTGTTTAAAATCATATACCTTAGCAATGGTTGCCAACTAAAATGTTAGTCTAAACATGTCAGGATTCATCCCCAATGATATTGAGCAAAAATTGATGATGGAACAACATCTAATAGTCAAATTATCACGGTGGGACAACCAATAACTTGGCAATGGTCACTGACTAAAGATATTTTAGTTGAAGATCATCCCCAATGGTATTGAGCAAAAATTTAAAAAGGGTGCTACACCCAACAATTAAATATCATGGGAAATTGTTCAGAACAAATAGATGGGGAGTCATCAGAAACTACCTAGGCGTTTCTAACGCTTGTAACAAATAATAGAATTGTCATTGGCCAACACAAATGAATCAATTAAATCAAGTTTTTGGCACCAACAAGTTCGTCACCAAACACTGAGGATTATGTTACCTAAAAAAATTAAGGCAAAGACACCTGACACGATATGGTGCCTAAAATTTAAGGTTCAATCAAATTTAGGGGAACAAATAAATGATTAGCAGCAGACATCTGAAAAGTTGTGTGCTGATTATATTAAAAAACCCTTAAATATTCTCTATTAGAATTAGATTTAGAACTGACAACAACTTAGTTTAAAATGTATTAGTTGTATAGCTTACTTTTGGGATAAGAGTTCAAGGATCAGGTTTTTAAAGGTTGTTATTATCAAATCTTTGCTTGGCTCTGTGTGTAGAAAATACGGAATTGCTCTCTTCCAGATCAAACATCTCTTCAAGAGGAAGAAGCATCTGGTTAGCGTTGGACCCTTTACTCAATGTGGATTTTAAATAATTGACTTTAATAATAGGCTTCATACTACTATTGCCCCATTCTATCAATTCAATAAAGATTACCACAAGTGGTCAAGAATTTGTGCAGTTAAAATCAGGGAGCAAAAGCGAGCTATCATCTAGCAGCCCTGAATTTTAACTCTAGACAAGAGGGGGATGTGTTGGGATTTTTGCGCACCTTTCCAGCATCCTGTGTTAATTGTTGGATTGCTAGTGGATAATTCTGTTAAAAATAAATTGGATATCAGTTGACCCCAAATTTTGGGTTAACAATGTTCAGGGATTTTTGTTAATTCTCCAGGTTTGGATCTGTTGAGAATTGATCCAAGCGAATGCTTAAGATCTCTCTGGGCAGAGTTGCTGATGAAATTGGGGCAATTGATGGTTGATCGTTAATTAACTATCAGATGTACTTATTGGGATCAGTTGGGTTTCATCACTGACCGATTAGGAATTTAATTAGCAGTTGTGAGGAAAGTGATGCCACCTACAACTAACAATCAATCAGTTGGTTCACGACCTGCCATAGTGGTAAAGGTCCCATTACCTAAGCAGGTCGCTAGCCAAATATGGTTGGTTCACTGTTATTGAGTGGGAAACATCAAGGACACGTTTCTGGCTT
The DNA here is from genome assembly GCA_022478985.1 of Massospora cicadina. Classification (NCBI taxonomy): domain Eukaryota; kingdom Fungi; phylum Entomophthoromycota; class Entomophthoromycetes; order Entomophthorales; family Entomophthoraceae; genus Massospora; species Massospora cicadina. Next base: position 113,221 of record JAKSZP010014568.1, read on the forward strand.
TTTCATTTTAGGTCTTGAGGGCGTCCGATGAATGAATCCCAAAGTAATGGAAAAGACCATCTCCAGTAGGTATGTCATAGGGAAGTTTTATGGCAACTACTACCATTTCATGACTGAGGCGCCAACTGAGGATTTGGGCGCCAAATTTCTTCTATAGATTTCCCAACAATTACTATTTATAAAAAAGATTATTCCATTGGGATATAGGTTTTATTTATCTTCAGTTATTTATTGTTGTGGTATGCAATAATTGTGGACTTTTTTGTGGGATATAAAGAGTAAGGATCTAGGATCTTTAGATAAGAAGCAGACCTTAGACGTGAATATCCTCAGAAGCAGCGAGATGAGAAGAAAGGCCAGGAACCTCTGAATATGAGAGTGGATTTAGTTCAGCCAGAACAGGGAAGAAGTCCTTATAGTCAAAGTAATCAATATTTTATGGATTATTACAGGTCTAGCGTTGGACCATATTGGGCTTATCTATTCTACTGCAAATAATAGTCATCATACTATTATCAATCAAATATCAATTACTATCAAGCAACGCGAATTGTGCACATACCAAACCTGTGCAGATAACTTTTTGGAACTTATTGGTTTTTAACATTGTTGAAAAGTTCAGATTTAACAGGCAGCATGCATGCGATGCTGACATGATGGTCATGGATATGCTCGTTAGAGACATAGAACAAGTGCTTCTAGCCCAGCATCACAAATGACCTTTCCCCTTTGAACGCTCAAGCATACAATGTGACGATGATTGGACCCACCTCCTGCCCCTTAGATGAGATACCCTGTCAGGTACTGGGAGTGCTAGCCAAATTGCGCTTGTAAGACACCTAACTGCAATACAGAGACCTCTGAGGAACAACAACTACTGGCCCTGCTTGATGCCCTGCAAGGAGATGCAAAACATCAGCCCACACAGCTCTATATTAGAATTACACTTAGGTGAGGCCCCTCCCTTCCTCTTCAAAATTGTCTCATCAATGGTGGCCCCCCCAAAATTGAGACCTCAGCTATTATATATGCCTTATTCCTCTGGTGGGCCCTCGCCCTAAGTTTAAATGGCAACATCAAAGCATTCCAACAGATTGTCAACTATCTCCAGCTTCCAGAGGATGTCGCAATTGCTGCCTTCTTGGCCTTCCTCAACTACAGGACAACCTCACATATGGCATTTTATAATAAGCCCAGACCCTGGAAGCAGTGTACAGATTGGCCTAACAAATTAAAGCTTGCCCCAAGTACAGATGGAACAGAAAACTGAATACGCCAAGAACTTATATCTGGTCCACTAGACAAGCCCCTCTTTCCCGCAATGATGGCTTGATTATGATAATAAATGGAGAAGGAGAGGCATCTAGAGGAGATGATTAGGAATCAGACTAGACCGCCAATGATGCACTGGAGCTCACCTGGCTGTCGCGTATCACCCTATGATCCACCCCAAGCAAAGGAAGTACTCACCCTCACCCCCTTTGCCTCCACATAAGCCCAGTTCAGTGAAATATTCTAATGTTGGTGCCACCCATGCCTATGACACAGAAAATGCAATCAAACCCCGTATGGGATGGCAAATCATCTTCACAACCAAGTGAGTGTTGCAACACTATGCATAATTTTTCTGGGATTCTGGTGGCGCAGCATGACCCTGAGGGACCTAATCTCATGAACCTTATAGGCGACATAGCAAATAAACCCCAGTTATGCTTTTTAATCCCAATCAACCCAGAGGCCCTTATGGTGTCCCACTACCACTTGATATAATTGAACGTATCAAAGAAGAGTACTGCCAAAATCTAGCCTTCAAAAATTTTGACCACATCTTCTTATTGATGGATCTGACTGACCACAAATTGGACCACCTGTCCTGTGCACACATGGCAGCAATTCCATTTCAATTAAGACAATATCCTAATAATTTAATTCCGTTAAAGCACCCACTGTGCCTTGATTGTGAGACCTTCCCGTTTTGCACCAAATAGGGGGCCAAGAAGACAGCCGTCACCCATGGCGAATTAGCTCATGCGGTGGATGAGAGGTGGGTGACAGAATACTTACTTAAGGTCGCCCCCTTTCCCCCTATATGATATGCAAGAACTACTCCAGCGGTTTAGGGGGTATGCGTAGAGGTGGCGGCTGCATGAGGACGCCAGCTGAAGGGCAATGGCGAGCATGTATCCTCAGTGACAACCTTATGGTCTACTGAAGAGGCAAAAACCTAAATTAATTTTGGGGTTTAACTCCAAAGATAATTTTAGTTTCCTCCAAGGAGGAGAGAAATATGAATAAATTGAGGGGTCAACTACAAAACTTTGGGTGCAGAATCCCTTTCTATACACAGGGACTGGTCCCTGTAGCCTGGCTGTCGGGATTCTCCCTGATTTAGGTGAAAGCCTTGTCCAGGGGAAGGGTCAATACCTCCATTCAAGGGGCATGAATCCCAAATTAGTTGATAAATTTGAGAATGGGGTTCAAACCTTTATTAACAGCTGGTATATTGAATTTGGGGCTTTACTTAAATTACTCCAAATTCAGGAAATATTTACATCCCCATTTTCTAAGTCATGTGAAGCGGAGTTTTCCACTGATCCCAGTATTGGGACTTTCCTACAGGTCCCATGACTCTACCCTGAAGATCCCCCTTATTCTACTTTCCCTTTCAAGCATTATAAATAGTGCTTGAGTACTCTAAATAAAACATCTTTTTGTCTATTACTAATAAAATTCTTGATTATAGAGTTTTTATTTAGGAGCAAAACAAGTCATGAGGTTACCCATGAGAGTGAATTTCGAAGCACCCATTTCAGACAGTTGTGCCACCCTAGCTTCTCCCCTAGTTGTCTGACACTGGCCATGGGTGCTACCAGTTTTTTTTAGTACTAGATGGTCCCATGGGTGCTACCAGTTTCATGTCAAACGAATTATCACCAAGCCAAGAAAATTATGGTGAGAGGAACGATTTAGTGGCAAAATTTGAGCAAGAGCTAGATGGCCAGTGGAAGGTTGATTTAGTATTGATTAGTTTATAATAATTCATTTTGCTAAAAATCAGTTGAGATCATGATCCCTTAATTCATGTGTTTTCATTTATTCCCCAAGCCCTAGGCCTTAAGCCAACCATCCCTCACTGGTACGGCTGTTTGTCAATTCTCAAATTTTTATTTGCAATAAACAAAACCACATTTCAGTTAAATTTTTTAGTTACCTATTTTTTCTGTGTTTGTTTCTACCACTACCCAGAACTATGTTTCCAGGTTCATGCAACGACTGGGCCATAGTGGCAATTATTACAATGGTGATACCCTCTCTTATCAAATATGGTTATATAGCAAGTTGCCTGTTGGGGATATCCCGCTTGTGGATGGCCTCTGGTGCTAAGACGTCCCTTTGATATTAAAGATTATCTCTCTCTGCTAGGCGAGGTTTCATGACTTCGCCACTCATCCCCCACCCAATGGTCTTTCAATGTATCCTGGACTCTTTGTTGGTCCTGATGAGATGTCTGCAGTGAAATCCGCTTCTACCCCAGCAGCCACACTCTAGTTGTTAGTCGGGATGTTGGATAAATTGGTCACCAATAGTCACTCCCTATTCACTTCTTTTACTGCACACTATAAAGTCATTTAGATTGCAACACCACCTGCATTCTAGTTTTCTTTCTGGGTGCTCAAGCACTCTGACTGGCAGGCCAGTCTCAAACTTATTTGACGTTTCTATTACAGAAACTCCTCTAAGTTAGTCATGGACATAGATATAGGACAGGCAAAAACACCAAAAATTACCTTAAAACATGATTGCGCTAAATTCTTGTTCACTGTAGGTATTTCAGTAGGATCAAGATGGGTGACAATTAACACATCATTGGACACCAGCGCCTCTGGGAATTTTATTGAACTCAAGGTGGCCCAGGCACTAAACCTAACGGTTACCATGGGGCGCACATCATTGATGCCTCCTGCGTACTAATGGTTACACTGCTCTTATATAAGCCGCTGCACTTATCTTCCTAAGGACACCAATTTCAGGCTAACTTCGCAGCAATAAAGACTTAATTTAACCTATGATAATAGGTGTGGGATGGTGGTAATGGCAATCAGCATCCATCGACCTCGAATGAAACACTCTCATACCGCCTCCTTCAACCATGCAATAAAAGTCCCATGCTCCCCACCCTCATGGAAGGCAACGCCATTGTGTCAAAAGTAAAGAACACCACCTCTGATGATGTCCCTAAAATGCCTACAATGCCCTGAATCCTCAAGCCATACAAGTAGATCTTTGAGGCCGTTGGTATAAATTGCCTGCTGCCCCATTCCAAGTAGATTTGGATTTATACCTGACAATGGTTCTAATTAAGATCAAATGCCCGCTTTATCCATACATCGCCGCTGAAGATCAAACCCTAAACATCTGGATTGACAGTTTGTTAGCTAAGAGATGGCTAATAAAGAAAACCTCATCAGTATCATAATCAGTGGTTGTTCAAAAATGAACAGTACTTTACTCCCTTATGTGGCTTACAGCTACCTGAACAATGTCACAATGCTTAACCCCTATCCTCTAAAGCTTGGGTCTTCAATATACCAAGAAAATAATCCAGGGTGTCTCAAAGCTTAGCCTGGCAAACTAATTTCATTGTCAGATTAAAATAAGGACAAGAAAGGCTTATTTCGATTTGTATCCACCACATTAAATACCAGTTCAGAGTCATGCCATTTGACCTCTAAAATGCCAAGCCATGTTTTAAAGGGCCATTGACCCGCAATGGCTGATCTCCACTTTATGTGTAATAGCATATATTGATAACATTCTGGTCCACTCCATCACGCCGGAACAACAAGATAAAGATATAGCAGCTGTGGCCACCACCCTACAGAGGGCAGGCTTGCATGCAAAGCATTCAAAATATATATTTTTCAAAGATGAAGTACAGTTCGTTGGGAACCTCATGTTCAAGGATGGACATGCCATAGCTCCCTTCAAACTGGAAGCAATGCTATCATGGTTTATGCACATTAACAAAAGGCAACTGCATAGTTTCCTAAAAGTTTTCAGTTTCCTGAAAAAATTCTCCTCAGTGATCTCAGAATTGGCCGCTCCTCTCCTCCCCCATATGTGAAACTATTCACCTTTTAACTGGTCAGAAGAATGTAAAATGACATTTGACGTCATCACATAGGTCTTCACTACTGCACCAGTACTACGACACACTGACAAAGACAAAGCATTCATGATAGCCTGCGAAGCCTCCATGTCAGCCGTAGGAGCCATTTTACTTTAAGAGTATGACAGATGGGAACACCTGGTGGCATACTTCTCCTAGAATTCACATGCACTGAATGCATGTGGGTGATCTATGACAATGAATTGGCTGCCATCGCCTGGTCATTGATGCACTAACAATACTTGCTGCAGAATTAAAGCAAACATTGACAGTGCTCAAGGACCACAAGTCACTAACATATTAACACATACCCAAGAGTTGGCACACTGACAATTGAGGTTCACCAAGACCAACTAAATTTCAATTTTAAAATATGAGTTCATTCGTGGGATGATGCACATACTTTTGGACATACTTATCAGAAGTCTGTCAGTTAGACCCGGTCCAGGGGAGGATACTGAACTAGTGGCAGTGATTCCACCATAGCAGATTGTAACAAATCCCCTAGGGGAATTGGAAGCTATCACTTCAATAATCTTCGCCCCATACTTAGAAAAAAAATTTACAGGATACTGCCCCACCCAATACCCTTGAAACAACCCCAACAACTGATACTGAACTCCCACTCCTTGAGGCCACACTAAAAACCCAAACCAAAACAATGGAAGGACAAGCCCCAAGTGAATAAATCCGGACAAGGAAAAACCCTTCTGGGTGTTGCACTTAAAAGGAGATGATAATCTACTTTCATGACGGGGTATAAATACCTGAAGTTTAACGACCACAGTATATAAGAGAACATCACGACCCACCAACCATGAGGCACCCCAGCGCAAAAAATATACCAATCTAATCAAATGGGCGTATGACTGTAACAGACTTGTAAAGGAAGTGCGCGCTAGATAGAATGCTTCCTCATCTGTGTGGTCAAGGCAAGAATAGAATGGGCAGGAGTGGACTTCTACACCCTTCCAGAAAGCGGCGAGCCCCAGGACATCAATATCATAATACTTCATTGTAGGCATGAAGACCTCACAGGGGTATGAAGCGATCATAGTGGCGGATCACTTTACAAAATACTCCATATTTATCCTCTACATACATACAACCAATGAGGAGAACATGGGCTGTTTGTTTGTGTGACATGCCTTCACCATGTTCAGCGTCTCCCTAAGAAGGCATGATTGACAGAGGGCCCCAATTTACCACAAAAACTTTTGGGACTCCTTGTATGAGGCGTTAAAAATCAAACCCTGTCAATCACCTGCCTAATACCCACAGTCTGATGTACAAATGGAAAGGACCAATCAGTCACTGAATAGTATCTACATTGCTATGCTACCATCTCAGGACACGTGGGCAGATGACCTCCCCTTAGCTCAGTTTGCATATTACAATTACCTCCACTTTTCAATGAGGATGTCGCCATTATATGTCAATTTAGTTTACAACATAGCATTTACCATTGGCCACCAGATATGTTCTGATATCCCCGCATTGGGCAGCTTTGCATTGCACATCCACAAGATACATCGGTTAGTGCAAAGAAATCTGACAAAAGCTGCTAAGGATATTAAGTAATTTGCCAATTGGAAGCAGCACCCAGCTCTGAACTACCAGGTGGGCAACATTGTGATGGTGAACACAAAGAATCCCCACTTTAAGGTCCTCTGCCAAAAGATGTCGTGCAAGAGAGCTAGCTTATTCCTTATCAGCAAGTTTTTGTTTATATGGTTCTTCCACGTAGAGCTTCCCCTCTGAGAAATTCATTTAGTCCTTCATGCCTCTTCCCTGTCCCCCTTAAAAGAGAGAAACCATTGAGGTCAAGCTGGTATAAAGAAGGAGCGCCAGAAGTTGAGGTGGAAGAAGCTTTGGACTCTTGGAGAGTTAAGCGTGAAATACAATACCTGATGGCCTGGAAAGGGTATCCGGGCTATGAGGGCAGTTGGATCCCCAACAGAGACTGCGCAAATTGTTGAAATTTAATAAGAGTCCACGCCATAGAACCTGAGCCAAGAACCCCTTATGCACCCCTTAACCCATAGGCATCACAGCCATTAAACTTCCCTCGTCACATAAGAACTGTTTGCTAGTACAGCTCCCAAGGAAGGAGTAGACCCTGTCCTTCTATTAAGGGCAATATAAGGATTACCTATACCCTATCAGGCTGGACATGCAGATAGCCGCCTTATTAACGAAGGAAGGTAATACCCCTAAATCTTTGCCGCTGGAAAAAAACCCTGTGGCACACCCTCAATAAGCGGTGGGCAGCCCCCGCTCCCACCATAATACACAAGTACCAACCTCATAAAAGTGAGCACCCAAAACCCCCTACTATCACGAAACCTTCTGAAGAGTATACTACAAAAATTCAGGACATATGCTGAAGAGTGCCATTCCTTTTCTCTGGATTCTGATCAAATCCTTGAAAGGGGCAAAAATGCCATGCCCAATCAAGGAGAAAAGCTTGGAGAAAACAAATCAAAAATACTTGAACATGTCAGTGCAAGAATCTCGAGAGGGTGAAACCATATGTGTGAAAACTCTAATGTTCAAAAAACTTGAAAAAGCTATCAAATCAAAATAATGGGCGAGCCATCTGCTTTATCCAATTCTGGAAGCCCCAACAAACAACAAATTACCTTCAAGAAATAATGGACATATTGACACTTTATTTATATTCTTCAGTGGCTCAGTTGTCATACTTGTGCGTGAGTCCTTCCCCCTTTTTGGTTCATGCTATATAAACCAGAGCTCTGCTTACAGTAGGATGCTGGGTAACTTGTAAATCTCTTTATAAAACACTAATATATGCAATCCAATTAAGACAATTTTCAATTTTATCAATGTTGGAATTTTAAACAGATGGATTCTTCCTATGATTGATCAAGATATAGGAGGAAAATGGACAATCTCAGGTAGATTGGTTCTTTACCTGAATTTTGTGGTGTTTAGATGATTGCTGGGTAGTTGCTCCACAACTGGGTTGAGCCAAATCTAGTATCCCGCTAAGATTGGATGTGAGGAGTGTTTGGGGCCAATCACTGGTTATAAAATTAGTTTGTTATGTATCGCTGACAACTAGTAGATGAGGATGATCATATAGAAATTTAAGTAATTTTGGAGAAAACTGACAATTCCGAGTTAAAGGCATCCAAGGTTGTTTCCAGCGCCTAATACTAATATATGACGGTGAAAATTGAATCTGAGCTTTCGCCTGAGAAAGGAGATACTGTGAATGAATGACTTTAGAGAATTGAAATGTGTTATCTGTAAGATGCTAAGATATACAAGTTACCCAAGAGACTGAAGATGTTTCCAGCACATAATTGCTAAGACAAACCCAAATTTACTAATAATTTAAATGATAAATTATGCAGCTCACCTGTGACTGAAGGCTGACTTTAACTGAAATTAATACTCATACATCAGGAAGGATGGGGAAAGAAGGTTGACACCAGGGAAGAGAGAAGCTCAGAAAAAAGGAAGAGAGTGTGATTGGCTGGAAGATCCAGCAATGAGCTGTTAGGTTATCAATGGACGCAGTAGCCTGATGCAATTAAAATTATATGGTGCTTCCTTAGGATTAAACATCTCATTTTGCTTATTCCAAATTTTTATATAAGTTTATGTTTAATCTTGTGGTTTTGGTTTAGGCTGGGGGATCCCTAAATGGCATAGGTGACATACCAAGGGGTCAGCCATCGCTGCTGGCCCTGTTGTCTAAGGTGAAATGACAAGGGTAAGCTAGTATTCATACTGGGTGGACTTCCAACTAGCAAGACCATTGTCACCAGAAAAGTCACTTTTTCAATAGTGGTGCTCACTACAGGGGGTTCTGCTGGTTGATGCTTGAGTAGCTGAAAGGTTGATAAGGAGGTGGCGGGGAGGAGCCACCAGATTGGCCAGGGAGGGGGAGAGCACGCTGGTGTGAACCCAACCTGGAGGTTAGGGTTCTGGCAATTGTTGGTGGCGGGGAGGGACAAGCCCTAACGCCCGCCCCACACGCCAAGGCTGGAAGTAGGAGGAATACCATCTGTTAAGTGGGGGAGATGTCAGTTTTTTAACCAGATGGATTCCTCAATGCTTGATTGTTATCTAGAAGAAATGGCCAACCTGGTACAGTGGCTCATTGAATAAATTTAAGGTGTTATGGTGATTGCTGGATAGTTGCTCACCAACTTGGGTTGAGCCAATCAGTATTCCGCTGAGTTTGGATGTTAGGAGTGGCAGAGCCAATCACAGGCCCCAAATTAGTATATGGATCACTGGCGACTAGTAGCCAATGGTGATCATTTGTATTAATTTATTATATGCCAGTGGAAGACAATGATTCCAAGTTCAAGGAGGCTGAGGTTGTTTCTGGTGCCAAATATTAAAAATCAACTGTGAAAGTTGAGCCTAAGCTGTTGCCTGAAGAAGGTGAAATCCCAATATATTTACTATGAAGAATCAAAACATGCCATCATCAAGAAGCTGAGATATTCCAAGTTAAATGAGCACCCAAAGAGGTTTCCCTAACATAATAACTAAATTGAACCTTAAAACTAAAATATTTTATATAGAATAATTTATACGGCTCACCAACAATTGAAGGCTGAGATAAGCCAAAACTAGTAAATAATAATTCAGACATTGGGAAGATGGGGCAAGAGGGTTGAAGCCAGGGAAGAGATTAGTACAGCGGAATGAAAAGAGAGTGGTTGGCTGGATTATCCAGCAATGAGCCAATAGGTCAGCGATGGGCGCAGTAGCCTAAAGTGAGTATAAATACCTGTCGCTTCCCTTTTCAATAAAGATCTCCCATTGCCTATTCTAACTTTTTATTTAAATTTCTATTCTTGTTGGTGAGGGTTATATCTGGGGGATCCCCAAATGGAGCAGGTGACACGTCAAGGAGGCATCCAGTGCTGCTGGCCCCATTGACTAAAATGAAATGATAAGGGTTGGCCAGTCTCCATACTGGCTGCCTGCTGATAAGCAGAGCCCACTGTCTCTGGAAAATCCAATTTTTCAACAACCAAGTTTAAAAACCTTGTCTCCCCCCAACAAAACCACCATGCCCAATGGAAGGTCCCTACTCCATGGTCTCCATAATAGCAGTCACCATCTCCTTGTTGATTTTAGTGCTGGACTCACTTAGCAGAGGAATCAAGGGGCTGCCCTGGGGATCTGGCCTACCAACCTGTCACCCCAGGATATGCGGGCAACAATCCCCACCCAGAACTTTGATTAGAACAAATTGAACAGTATCAGGGTTAACCATGATTGACATAGTACTGTGACAGAGCGGAACTGATATGATGCTGTCAGTGGAATTAAAGGTAAGATTCAATGAAACCCCATAAATATCAGTTTTGAGCATAACTTAACTATGGCGCTGAAAAATAATCTTTGGACAACTGCCAAGAGCTCATTATCTGAGCCCACTGGTTATCTATACCCCAGGAGGCATGGACGAAATTATTGCCAGCTCTCATACTAATAGTTAGGATCAGAGTTAAGTTTGTCAATCAGTTATCTACACCTTTACATTAGCAAATCCTATTCTTGCATCCTCATAGTAGCAATGCCTGCAGGCTATGGATACTATCATGGGTTTTGGTGTACCCCTGATGGAAGCAAATATTTCCTTGACACGCTATATGTCTGACAGGGGTGGTAGCTTTGGTTAAGACCAGTGCTTGAGTAAGGTGGGGCTGAGGGGGCAGTAAAATGCCTTATTAAGAGGGAGCTAGATAAGTTATCAGAGAAAGAAGTGAATCCAGAGTCAGTGGTATTAGGCTGAGTTTTTTGTTATGATTTTGTAACAAACGGAAACACCCCAGTTCCATCCGCTGTATAGTTTTACATATTGTTTTAGTGCACCAAAAAGCAAACAAAACGGCCTAACTGAGTAGGGAGAGGTTTGGGGCACCGACAAGCAGCCAAACATTCACCTCTCATTGGTGGGCTATGGAAGTCCTCTATATAGTTGGTCCTACCCAACCACGTGAAAGCTCTTCAAAACAGAAACACCCAAAGTAAACCACAGGTATGCAAGGTATGCGAACCACAAAACATCCTTTTATTTCTATTCTGGATTACAAAAACCAAGGCGCCCACCGACCTGAGCTCGTCTGGGGAGCAACTGACAATGCTCCCCAGGAAGGGAATGCTGGGTCCTCATAGAATTTCTGAAGTGAGCTTCAGAAATGGGCACGCGCGCCATAAAGGGGAGCGCATTGGGGACCTCATCCAAGCCATCAATTAGGATTGCATAAGACTGATTAACAGCTCAGGCGAGGCACAAACCAATGTCCAAAATGACCAAACTAAAAATGTTTTTAAAGAGATCCAACTCAGATTCAGAAAATCCAAATTTGAGTAGGAAGCAAAAAATGAGATGAACTTGTTCGTTACAGATCTAAGGCAAAAGAGATGTGACAAACATGTTGTTTGGATTTTTGCCCACATTTCCAACTATCCAGATTATCAGGGTTACAAGGAATTATTTCCTCATAGCAGAGTGAATTGGATATCAGTTGACCCAGATTTCAGGATAACAATTTTTTGGGAGTTTAGGTAAATTGCCTGGTTTGGATCCATTGGGATCAATAGGGTGAATGCTCAAGGTCTCATTAAGCAGAGTTGCTGACAAAATTGGGTTCATCTGATAGTTGATCAATTATTAACTATCAGGTGTACTGATTAGGATCTTTCAGGTTTCGTCACTGATTGATTGGGATTTTAAGGATCAAGTTGTGAGGTGAGTGATGCTGCCTGCAACTAGAAAATTGATCACTTGGTCATGACCTGCCTTAATGGGTGTTAGGTCCCATTACCTGAGAAGATTGCATGCCAAATATGGTTGGTTTGCTAGTATCAAGAGGAAAATGATAGGGACACGTTTTCTATCTCTTTCCATTTTAGGTCTTTCAGATGTCTGATGATGGAATACTAGCCAGGATGGGGAAGACCATTGCTGATGAGACACTGAAGGGTAATTCAATGGCAACGGCTGCCATTTTATCGTTGATGTGCTAGCTTATGGTTGGGTGCCAAATTCCCACTATAAATTCTCCTATAAATTTACTAAATAAAAACGTTGAATAAGTTTCAGAATTCATTTCTAGTTATCCTTCTCCAAGGAAATTATTGCTGGGTGTTTTAATTGGAGACTCATTAAAATAAAGAGTAAGGATTGAGGATCCAGAGAAAGAAGCTGAGCTGAGACAGAAATTGATACCAACTTATTGTAACCAAAGAGAGGCTGTAAACTAGGATCTGAGCGTGGATCAAGTTAGGCGGATAAGGGAAAAAAATCCCTAATGAGGACATCTTAAGTATTTCGAGGTTTAATACTGGTCAAGCATTGGACCCAACACTAGTGATCAATTCAACTAAGGATAATAGTCGTCATAATAGATCAATTAAATATATATGTTAACAGACAACGCAAGGTTTGCAAAACATTGAACCTGTGCAGTTAACCATCCTGGGAACTATCAATTGACAAAGAACCCAGGATATAACAATTGGTGTTCACTACAGGGATGTAGTTGAGTAGGATATATTAGGACACGATGTCATACAAGGACAAGTTAAGAAAACTATGGACGGATTTGGCGACCATCAACAAGAACGCCTTGAATTCTGTGGATCATCGAGATTCTTATGCCTTGGAAGAGAGAGTTACCAAGATTGAGGAAGGAGTAGAAAATGTCACTAATTTTGGCAATGAGTTACTAAGTAAGTAATGTCATTAAAGAAAAGGAAGGAGATTTAGTTTAAGAATTCTTATTCTTGAATACGGAACATGAAGCGGATCACGTTATATTAAGAGCATTCATTCAGATATAGAGCGGCTGATTAAGAAAGTCAAGGAGTTGAAGAAACACAAGTGTGAATGTGTGCCATACGCTGCGACCAATGCCAAAGAAAGAATTCCATGGACTCCAGCTGGAAAGGCGAAGTTTTTCACAAAATATGCCGCCCAAATAACACAGCTAATTCAGAGGTCACTCCTGAAACTACTCCTCAAGTTAGGTGAGTAGCCAAACCGAAACTGGTGGATAGAGAAACTTTGGAGTAAATTTTAAGCTACACTGAAATTACCTACATTCCATTGGGATAATGACCATGTACAATTCCAATTATTTGACATGAGAATGTTCAGTTACGGTAAATGTCAAAAGGCTTTGACAGTGATGAATTTCTTGGATACTAATTGTAAGAGCTAGCGTTGCCCCATCTAGAGGGGGACAGCTGCTCATACTCAGAGGCCAAGGCAGCCATTATGAAAAAATTTGGAAGTCCCACGCGCATGTCAAAGTGCAAGAAAGAATTCATGGGAATTCAATTTTAGAAAGATGAATCATTAGCAAGTTTTACCAAATGTTTCTACCAAGAATAACAGATTTTGGTTGGAGAAAAAGTGTTGGATGATTTTGATGCATGGATCGTGCTGCAAGTGGCCCTTCATCCCCATTAAAATTTATATTGAATAATGTCTGCCATGGTTACAACATAGATTACCACCTTGCTGATTGTGGATCATTTGAAAATATTGGGAGCTACCTTTGATGCTCCAAAAATAGAAGTTTCAAACTGAATCCAGTATATAATTTAAATCCCATGAGTGGGACCAAGGGTGCTAAGGACTTCCATAATTGAACCGTGTCAGAAATATGCCTGAAGAATTTAAGCGGATCAATAAAAAGGAAAAAAATCTGCTATAAGTGTGGAGAAAAAGTCACTTCACTATACGCTGCAAGAAGTCTAAATAACAGATCAATGTGGTCCAAGTGAAAGAGTCTAAACTCAGACAGGAGTCAGGAAAATGGCCTGTGGTTAGATGAGGAACAATCTAGAGCTGCGTAAAAACCTGTTCTTCCCAATATTATGCATCAAGAAATTGACATCAGTAGTCTGTTTGTCAATGATGATACGCAGGATCAGATATATCAAGTGGTCAATTTAGATGTGAATGCGGTAAGCAGATCCAGAGCGAAGGGTATTGAACCCAAAATAATTAAGAAAGTTGCTTGGCCATATGCACAATAAATTGGTGGACATGATTCAAACTTCTTATAATCTGGAAGAATTGACTGAAATAAAATTAGATGAGGCAAACCTGTCAATCCCCCTTAGCACGATCATGGAACCATTTCCTGATCTATCAGCACAAATAATTTACACCCTCATATCAGCTAATAATGTCGCTATACACTCAGTAAATATAATTTTACAATACTCCGAGTGTACATATATAGATATACTAGTTACTTTTGTATGGGTGAGGGCTATAGTTGACAGTGAAGCGCCCATCAACATTGTTTTGACTAAGCTGGTGAAGAGGATGAAGATCTTTCCAAATATAGAACACAAAAAAGAATATGGGACAGCTGGGCCTAATACCACCATCTCATGTGGAGCGTATAACGCTCTACCACTTTAATTTAGATCCTTAGTGGTATCCGCCCCAGCAATAGTTTTGGCCAACCAAAACTACAATGTTGAGATTGGGAGGGAGTTTCTACAAAAATACAAGTTTAATTTAACTTCAAGAATAATATGTTGACCATATTGGGTCAGATGTTACCATTGATTTATCAGAAAGATGGGGAAGCTCCACTAACTAGTAGAAATAATTTATCAGTTTAATCTACAATGTTGGCAATGTCCAGATTTATAATCAACTAGTAGGCCAGAAGTGACGAGAAATGCCAATGGAAACCTAAAAATTAGGGACTTCTGTGATGATTAAGAGTGTGAGAACCATACTACCAGGATCACAGATAATAGTTGATATGGGGTTGACATTGGAGATATCAGAGCTGCTGTATGGAGAAGTCAGAAGCCTAGGGAAGAAGTCCAGAGTAGAGCCTTGGGTGGCTCCTGTGATAATTATGCCAGGCCATGGAGAAATTCTAGTTCTCCTGGCGATTTTGAGTAATAACTAATGAAGATTGAAGAATCAAATCTTTGCGTTTGTTCATCTAATATTGAGCCTGAATTGAGTAAATTTCATATTTTGGGACCCTCAATGAGTTAGTATTGCCAGCCAGGGTGACCAAGAGTATTAATTTATTGGTTAATCAAAAGCAACTTGCTGATCTGACGGACAGACAGCATGAGGAGGTGCTTGAGCTATTTGACAATTATTGGGAAGTATTTTCCAAGGACAACCTAAATTTGGGATGCGCAAGAGATGTAATCCACAAGTTGACACTGGGGAAAATTTGCTGATAAGAATGAGACCAATTCGATGGTTAAAGGCGGCAAAAGCGCTAGTGGAGGATGCAATCAGTAAAATAGAGCAGCATGGGCTTCTAGTTCTATTGATGAGTCCCTAGGCAAGCCCTATCCTTATTGTGAAGAAGGACAGCTCTAATCAGGTGGTGATTGATTATTGGAAGCTGAATAGATTATAAAGAAGGATTTACAATCACTATCACAAATTGACAATGCACTAGACCAATTAGAAGAAATGAAGTATTTCTCCACAATGGATCAAATTTTGGGATATTGGCAAATTAATTTCCAAGAGAAGACCAAGTGAAATGCGCGAGTTATCACTGCACAGGGGCTTTATCAACCAATGAGGATGCCCCAGGGTCTATGCAATGCGCCTGCAACGTTCCAGAGGGCCATAGACGTCATACTAAATGACCTGAAGCTTTCATGCGTCCTGGTGTACTTGGACGATATAAATCTGTTCAGTAGGACATTTACTGACCATTTGAACCACTTAAATGAATTTTTCAAACGACTATCCGTGGCCAAACCTAAGCTCAAGCTAAGGAAGTGCCACTTTTTAAGAAATAGTTAGAATATCTGAAATTCTTAATCAACTCTAGTGTACTACAGCTACAATCCCAGAAAATTGAAGCCATTGAGCGAATGGCTGTACCAAAAAGTGTTCGCGGTATCCAAGTGTTCCTTGGAATGATAAGATACTATAGAAGATAGATTCAGTATTTTTAAGAATCTCCAAGCCCCTCTTCCATTTACTGAAGGATCTTAAAAAAGAATTTATTTTGGAGTGAAAAGGCTCAGAATTCCTTCGATGAATCAAACCAGTATTTAATAGATTCTCTGATTTTATAATATCTCTATTTCAACTGAAAATTTATAATACGAATTGCTGCTTCATTAATGGCGATTGGCGTCATACTGAGACAAGTAGATGAACTTGGGGACAAAATCTGGTGGCATTTGTGAGCCAGACACTCTCAGCTGCTGAGAGATATACTCGTGACTGAGCATGAATGCCTTGCGGTCAAAAATGGCTGTAAACAGTTTTAGGTGTATATCAATGGAACGCACTTCAAAGTTGTGATGGATCACTCCTCATTGCATTGGCTACAAAATTTAAGAGAATTAGAAGAATAATTGGCATGATGGGCACTAAAGCTACAAGCTTATGATTAAAAATAGTCCATAGCTAATTTTCTCATCAGAATTTGGATGGCTTATCCATGTTACCAATGGTCCAAGTGGTATACCAGCAAGCGGATGAGCTTTTCCACAGAATGGTTGATGAAGAAATCGTAATTGAGCCATGAGAAATCCAAGGTGCATTTGGAAAAGAGATGTAAAACACTGAGACCATGGATGGACAAGTTTTCAAGATTATTGATGGGAAATAATTACTATTCTCAAAGCCATCAGAACTAGCAGCTATCATTCAAGCCTTTCATAAGGTTGTTGGGCACGGAGGCCTATGGAAGACAACTGATCACATTTACAGTATTAATACTGGTAGTCCATCAGCTACGATGTAGCAGATTAAAAGGCTTGTTGTATGGAGTTTCAGCTGCATAAGCCGCACAAGAACATGAATGGATACTTACTGGTACACCCTGTATTCTCCTGGAATACAGTGTATATTGACGTGATTAAACCACTTACCATAAGTACTGGGGGAATAAAATACCTCACAGTGGTGATTGACCATCTAATGTTATGGGTTGAGATGAAATACCTAGCTAAAGTAGGCGCTATCAGCAATGTAAAGTTTATCCTAGATCGAGTAGTATATTGACATGGATGCCTTCAGGTGTCATTAAACAATAATGAATTGAATTTCAATACACTTGTGATCCTACGATTGAATGAAATAATGGGGATCAGAGGAGTCGTGTGTGTACCATACTGTCCAGAGATGAATTGACTGGTAGAACAGGTCAATGGAACGCTGGCCATGACACTGAGGAAGCTGTCCACAGGGAGAACTTCTGAGTGGGGAACATACCTTAGTTTGGTGATGTTTGCCTACAGCATAAGTCATCATACAGTGATAGGAAAAATGCCATCTGAGTTGATATATGGAAGATAGACCGCATTGCAACCGCTTTTATATTTGGTAGTAGAACCAACATCAGGGATGGGTGCCAAAAAGTACCTGAACTGATTGTCAAATATCCTGTTTGAAATGCAATTGCAAGCATTTGATATGACCTTAAAGAAATTCGATTTGAGCAAAAACAACAGATGATAAGACCTGACCAGCCTTATCAGAAAACGAATAGGGGAAAGAGTTGCCTATTATGATACACATGGTTTCAGGAGAAGAAACAAGTTTGATGTGTTGTGGTCATGTCTTTTGAGGTTATTGCCAAGATGGTGATGGACGCCTACTCCATCAAGAACCTCTTGGATGGAAGGATAATAAATCAAGTCCATGCTAAGTATCTAAAGCAGTGTATCAATGAAAAAAATGAAAAAGAGTTCACAAGGGACCACTCAACCCTTAAATTGGTTATGTTCTGATGACTTGGTAAAGTCCAAAAAAAGACCGCTACCAAACTTGATGGTTAAGTCTTAAATAACAAGACTTTTTTAGTACTAGATGGTCCCTTAAATAACAAGACTTTGAAACATAGTAAATGGTAGTTCTAAATATACCTAGGAACCAGTTTTGGGGCATAAAATAAAAAAAGATCACTGAACTGAGAAAATTTCAAGTCCCATATAAAATAAGAAGGAGAAAAATAAAAGATTTATAAAACTATAGAGGACTAAAATTAATCAATTAATTATTAAAAAACGCATATTTAAGATATTTTTAAAATTTTTATTTTTTATTGGTCATCCTTAACTTAGGGATGATTCCGCCTATTTTGCCTCTTGGGGAGGGAGGATGAATTGCAGGGAGTAAATAAACTGTCAAAATTAAATGAGATCAAATGGTAGCAAGGGATAGACCTAAACAAAGCCAAGTTTGCTAAGCGGAAGCTGAACCCTGAGAGAAAGCAACTAGGGGAAGAGAAGTGGAATCTCAGTACTTGCCAAATGTGATACCCCAGATCAGGGTGGGAAGCAACAGAACAAGAAGAGGCAGTAGTTAATAACCCTGAGTAATCCCAATATGGCATCAGAGCTGGAAGATTTCTCGTGAGCACTTTCCAATGGGAGTTGTCAAGAACATTGGATATATGGGCCGCATCAATCAAGGGATACTAGGCGGGGTTGCCAAATTATGCCCCCTATTAAAGCCATCAGGGAAAGATACCATTGGGATGCGCCAGAAACGAGATAGTAATGCAGGGTGAAAATGGCATCCTGAAGATGACAACTATGAGCTTCTTGAAGCAATAAAAGAATGAGCAATGGAAGCCAGGATAGGCAGCTTTGTGGCCCAACTTTGAAGAACCTGGCTGGAAAGTGAAGAGCATAGGTTGCAACTTTTGATCTAGGATGTCTTTGGGATTGGAGGGGTTCATAGCTATGGACAGAGCCTCAATTACTTGGGCCCTCAATTCTGCATAGGGGAGTTCAAGATATTCGCTGTTTCCAACGTCTAGTTCAGTTGACAGGACAGCTGGCTTGTAGTACTGGTCGATTCAGAAAAGGAACTTTAGAAGCAAGTCTGATCTGATGAGGAATGCTCAATTGAGAGTGGAGGGCATTGCTTTAGGAGTTTTGACAATAATGATAGGATATATTGCAAATGGAGATGAATTCAGGAGAGTTTCAAAGTCTAAAACAAGAATCAATGATAGAGGATGGATTGGTCACGAGTCATTCAAGACAATCACTAACTGGTTTTGTTGGGGTTGGATACTATTTCTCGTAATACCACTGAAGGAATCATCTCATGTACTTGACTGGGAGTATGATTCCTGGGAGGACCATAGAAGAGGTTCCGTTGCGCAGATTGACTCATCAGTTGGAAAAGACAAACATCTTTATCAAACATGCTATCAAGCATTTGTTGGTACTGAGACTCCAAATTTAACATATGAGCTGAATGAGAGGGGGAATGTCAGACTATTATGATAGTCAACACTATGCAATCTGGAATCAATTAAGCTCTAATTTTTGGGAATTAATCACAAAGTTAATGATATAAGCTCAAAAGAAGAATTAAGAATATATGAGCTATGAAGTTATTATGAGAAGATAACTAGAGAGAGTATAAATGAGCATTCCTAATTGCGCCAGAAACAAATATTGACAGCAAGATCATCCTGTCGAGGAAGAGGGGAAGAATCAGGAAAAAGAGGACACCAGACCAAGATTCTTGATATGACAGTGGGTCATATGACCTGAAAGGGGAAAAAACAGATCCTGGTTTTAATATTGCCATGAGTAAATCAATCTCCCGGCATGACAGAAGGTCATGGGGACTGCACGCTAAGTAGATGGTATTTAGAGGAAAAGGAAGATCCGTATGATTTAGGTTATCCTGTGCAGTGATGAGTAAAAATTGACTGTACTTCACTTGAACTAAAGAAGTATTTGACCTAGTGTTTGAAGCTGTATTCTCCTGACCTGATCCTTTCCTTGCTGAAAATCTCATTAAGAGGGGGATGTGTTGGGATTTTCGCCCACATTTCCAGCCTTCTATATTATCAGGGGTCACTAGGGGATAATTTCCTATGGCAAAGTGAATTGGACATCATTTGACACAGATTTTGGGTTAAAAATGTGTCAGAATTTCAGATGACCACATGATACAACCTTTTAACCGATTAGTAAATTTGCCAATAAAGTTATGTTCATATAGGATTGCCAACAGCAGCTTATTGATGGGATTATTGTCAGGCATCATCCCCAATAATATTTGAGGGTGCCAACTGATGATATTATTGTTGGGCATCATCCTCAACGAAATCAGACAAAAATTTGATATTTGAAATAACACCCAATAGTCGAATTGTAGGGAATCATTTAGAGCGGAACAAATTGGAGTTATCAGAAACTACCAAAACGTTCAAACGCTGGAGGAAGAGTAGAATTGTCATAAGATGAAACTTTTGTTTTCAAATCCCTAATACCAATTGTTTGGTCGCTGAACACCTGAGGATTATACTGCCTAAGAAACTCAAGGCAATGGTACTTGACGAGATTTGGTGCCTAACACTTGAGGGTCAAACTAGTATAGGAGCACAAATAATTCCCAGTGGACAGCTGAAAAGTTGAGCGCGATTCTAACCTTTAGAAACCCCAAATTATTCCCTAATAAAAACAGGTTAAAGCTTGATAATAACTTTATTTTTAACATTGGCTATCTAAACATTACTCTTAAAAAAAGAGTGCAAGGATCAGATATCCTTAAGTTGGTTTTATCAAAATCTCCGCTTGGCTCTGCAAAAAGGGAATAGGCAAAGTGTTCCCTAAAAGTATCAAAGTATCTTCAAGAGGAAGAAGCATCTGTCTAGAGTTGGACAATACACTCAATGTGGCTTTTGGGCAATCAACAATAATAGTCTTCATACTACTATTGTCCCAGTCTATCAATTTCATTCAAAAAACATCGCAATGATCCATGAATCTGTGCAGTTGAAATCTAGGGCCAAAAGTGGGCCATTATCTAAGCCCAAGATTTTAACACAATGTTCAGGGGATTAAAGGTAACTTGCCTGGTTCAGATCTGTCTGGGATCAATTTGGGTGAATTCTTAAGTTCTCGTTGGGCAGAGTTGCTAGTGAAATGGGGGCATTTGATAGTTGATTGATGATTAACTATCAGGTGTACCAATTGGGATCATTCAGATTTCATCACTGATAGATTGGGATTAAAGGATCAAGGTGTGAGGTGAGTGATGCTTCCTGCAACTAGCAAATTGCTCAGTTGTTCATGACCTGTCTTAATGGGTAACAAGTCCCATTACATAAGCAGGTCGCTTGCCAAATATCTTTGGTTCGCTGGTATCAAGAGGAAAACGTTAGAGACACATTTTCCAACTCTTTCCATTTTAGTTCTCGGGGATGTCTGATGACAGAATCTTAGCAGGATGGGGAAGACCATTTCTGATGAGTCGATTAGTGGTAATTTAATGATAACGGCTGAAATTTTATCAATGAGGTGCCAACTGAGTGTTGGGCGCGAATTTCCACTATAAATTCCCCTTATAATCCTTAAATAAAAAACATTGAGTAATTAGTAGAATCCATTTCTAGTTCTATTCATCTATAAGGAAATTATTGCTGTGTGCTTTAATTAAAGGCTCTTTAATAGGATAAAGAGTAAGGATCAAGGGTCCTGGGAAGAGAAGCTGAGCTGAGACAGGATTTTCTACCAACTTAGTGTCACTAAAGAGAGGCTGTAAACTAGGATTTGAGCGTGGATCAAGTTAGGCGGATAAGGGAACATATTCCTAATGAGGACATCTTAAGTATTTTGAGGAGGAATACTGGTCAAGCACTGGACCCAACACTAGTGATCTATTCAAATATGGATAATAGTATTTATACTATTTTTAAATGAATATATATTATCAGAAAACGTAAGGATTGCACAACATTGAACCTGAGCAGTTAACTATCCTGAAAACTATCAAATGGTGAAGAACCCTTGATTTTGACACATAGAACTCTCTGATTTCTGCCTTCAGGATTAAATGTGTAAGCACAAATAATTTCTATTTTTTATACTTTCTATCAGTTTTCTGCTTAGATTGTCCAGTAGCAATAATATTTCACTGTGGCCTGGCAAAATAATCCCTAGAGCAACCCAAGACTTCATTATCAATTTACTCCATGGGGTGACATCTTCTCCTTATAAATTTTCTGGGGTTTCTAGCATTAACCCTGTGTTAATTTATCATTTGCATTCTCAGTGGAATGAATTTTTTTGTTTTTTTCCTCAATGGTATCCCACAGTTTTCAACATCTCTTTTGGCATTTTACTACTTTTTCTTACAACCAGCTTATACTGAATGGGAACTATGCAATCTTTGTACTTTAGATTTATAAAATTATTCTTCTTCATCAGTAAATTTCTCCTCCCTTATGATATTCCAAGGGCAGGGTTTGCACCAAAATTGTTGAGGTATTCTCCTCAAAATCACATTTGAAACTATACTTTCTCAGGAATTCCGTTCTAATGAGGATGGCATAATTTTCATTTGCAAAAACTATGGTGAGAGCTGATACCGCTAGCAATTTGAACTAAAGTATTAGTGCACTGTATGCTCCACAAGATGTTGTGTTATCCAGTCCAGTGGTTCCATACTCTTTCCAGTGCTCTTTATCTGGTGAAATCTCCATTTTCTTCACCAACTTGGTCAAAACAATATTGTGGGGTCCAGGGGATTTTGATGCTCACAGAGGCTATTTGTAAGTTCAGGGGAACGTCCCCTGTGTGTCAACTGGGCCCTCTTCCCATTTTCAAGTAAAAAGGCTCTGAAGAGGGTGGCTGTACCCCTCGTCACCCAGGGCTACCTCGCCCACATGGTGCATGAGCGCTGGGTAGCAGCTCTCCCTATTCAGATCCCTCCCCCGGTGCCCACATTCGCCTCTCCTGGACTTGTACATCTGATCAGGGAAATTTGTGACAATATCACCAAAATGAAGTCGATCTGTCTGAAAATGAGTGGAGAAGAGCCTGAAGATCAGAAATATATAGTCAAAAAGGAATTAAGAGCTATTAATTGGCCAGATATGCTGACAGTTTTATTTTGGCCAACAATGTGATTGTCAAAATAACCCCCTCCCAAAATTATTGGGGATGATCCCCAATGTGCAGGTAGTAGCATCAGACACCATCAACGAAAGTTTGAAGCTCTCTTCCAGCAAATCAGGCGTTGCAGCCAATGCAATGCTTTTGACCAAATTTAGATGGCTCAGTGATTGGTCATGGGTGGGTGGGGCATCCTGAACCCATTCCCAACCAATTGGGACCGCCCCTATATAGGGTGGCCTAGGGGGATTACCGTTGCTCATCAGGCCAGATGCTGTCGCACTAACCACTGGAAATGCAGTTGAGCCACAGTTCAGGCATTTGAGGTCAAACTGATAGCAACTTGGCCCGCCGCCAAATCCTTTGATGTCAGTTCCCGTGAGTTTATCTGCCCCCATTCCTGACCATTTCGCTGATTAGGTCAAACTTGAGGGACCAAATTCCAGCTTGTTCCCCCATCCATCAACCACTATTTAATTAGTTGCATCGCACTGAGAAAATTGTTGTTCAATTTTCTTTCTTAAAAATTTCCATTAAAACCTTCCCCAAAATTTAGTTTTTTATGTTGAGAAACAAACTGCCATTTCCGCTGACAATCACACACCCCTCAGGGTTAACAGCCTATTCATCTGGTATTTTGTTATGTACCTGTACAAGATCCTGGATCACCGGCAGTTATTGTGAAACTCCTTTCCAGTTTCATATCCGTCATACCAGAAGCATTGCCTTTGGCATTCTGGTTTGCCATTCGGGTGCTCTGGCACCTAGGCTGGCAGGCTGGTCTAATTCTTACTTGCTGTTTGCCTGACACTATTCAGCCCTGGAAATCACAATAATTTTTCAGGAGAAGGTTCACTCTCTACTGCTGGGTTGAGTATCTTCAGGGGATCTTTGAAACCACTTATATGAAAAATACTAATATTATAAATAAACCAAAGGGTCAATTTTATTAGTTTTATTAAGTTGCCTCGAGGGATTATAAAGTGATACTTTAAATATCTCAGTGCTTAGCATTTAACTGTGTTGAGGCTTAAAGTTTGGATTAGGCTATGAATGTCCAAATTAGGGAATATGTTTACTTTACCTATTGGAGTTTTTGAGACTCACCTAACTTGGATGGAACAGCCGATGGAGGGCAAGGGTTGGTAGGATAAACCCATGAGGTAAGGTTTTAAAATATTTTACCCAATCACTGGGCAGGAAAATATTTGCACCTTGTGGGACCCCCTCCAACCCTATAAAAGGGGCCTGTCTTTGCGGTGTAGTTTGAGCAAAATCAGTTGTAAGATAGGGAGGGACCTCCAAATGGCTCCCTTGATCCTGCCAATGATTAAAAGTAATCCTGCTACCCAAACTCGTGCCATTTTCCTGAGAAGTATTAACAAAGGTATTACCCCAATTTGAGGGGTTCCATTGAGAATTGGCCAGCGCCTTTTGGCTAATATTATTATTATTTAGATCTGAAACGCTCTTCTCACAATATCAGACTTGTAATTGTCTGACAGAAAATAATGGGTGCCACCGTTTATTTATTACTCATACTATTACTATAATGACTAAAATTCTGCATATTTATACTCAGATTATCTGAGTAGATTGTTTATTGAGTGAATCGCAGCTTTATTTTACAAATATAAAGTATGAAATAATTGCGCATACAAGGAAAGTATTTCTTGAATATGCTAATAGAAAGAGAAACGTTTGCTTCATCAAGTCTCATATTGAGTAATTCTTCTATGCTTTTGGCAGTTCTGATTTTTCCACCTATTGATAATCTTATGGCTGAGCAACTTCTTTCACGATTTTAGGGTCTATCTTCTTTGCCTTTGCTCAGGTAGTTGTGTTTACACTTAGAATATTCACCTGGTAGAGAGGATCAGGTGTATCTTCAACTGCAAATATATCAGAGATATCCAGTCATCTTTAAATTTACTTGAAGAAAAGGTTTAAGTGCAATTCTAGATTTTTCCATATTTGGGCTGCTGGTCCATTTCCCAAATCTTAACCAGTTTCCTTTTTTTAACCTGCACCAGAATAATTTGCTCTTTGGGCATCTTGTACAAAAATTGAGCAACTTTATGCCCAGGCTTTCCTCATTGTGGCAGCAATTTTGAGTTTTATCCACTCGTTTTGGACCTTCAGTCTTATTTCTCTTATAAACTTGTTTTTTTGGACCTTATTAAGCTCAGTGAAATTCACTGTACTCTGAGTTCTGGCAGGAATGGCTTTGAAGGCTCAATCAGTTGTTTTTAATGTTGCTCCTAGCATCTTGATATATCTCACCATTTGTGATGTGAAAGTTTGTTTATCAAGCGCCAAAACCATAGTGCAACAAAAATCTCTGTAGGGCCAAAGTGCTTCTTGTATTGCTATGCGTGCATTAAAATCTGTTAAAACTTTTGAACCATCCATGATTTTTAACTTTTGATAGAATTTTGGTGAAAGCAGACAATGCTTAATCTTTTCTAAATTCCCATAGACTCCTTTTTATGGTTGGCCATCTGCATAGGACTGCCAAACTTATTCATTATTGCTTCTTGGGCGTCACAGTATGTCCAATTATCTCCGTTATGATGGGGCAAAACCAGATTTTGACATTCAGTGTCTAAGCAGTTCATCACGATTTCTGCCTTTTGTCAGTCACCATATCCAACCATCATCATTTTGAACAGGTGTAAAAATTCCAGTGTATTAACTTGGTAAAAGATAGGTACTTCTTGGCATACTCTAAAATTCTTTTGCTTCTATTTTGGCAAGAGATTCCTGCTCGGTAACCTAACTAATTATAGGTGTTTATTTGGGAGTTATCTCCAAAATTTGCAGTGAAAGCTCCAGGCAATTTCACGGGGTTTGTACTTTTCCAACTGGATTTTAGTGTATCTCGTTGTATACTTCATAGTCTATGATCCATTGTTTTTGTGTTTCATTCTTTAACAGGTGGAATAGCAGTTCCCCTAATATGCCAAAGTCTTCTATAAACCACTGAAAATAGCCAACCATCTCTAAGAAGACCTGAATGTACTTCTTGCTGGCTGTCTTCTTCATATTATTAATGGCCTCCACTTTAGCCATCTGGGGCCGTGGGCCTTTCTTGTCAATACCAAATCCCAAGTACTTGTGTTTTTCTCAGAATAGTTTACAATTCTTGGGCTTATTTACATGTTGGCAGCAGCAAGCCAGAGGAAGACGCACTCCAGATGTTATAAATGCTCGCTGAACGTTTAAAAAATGTTTATGTCGTCTTAGTATACAAAGATGCAAGAAATTTTAAGATCTCCTAGTATGCAGTCTATGGCCCGTTGTAAAATGGTAGGGGCATTACACAACCCTACGATATTTGAATGGGGTGGAACAGCCCTTGGATTGTTATAATACCAATTTTTATTTCTTCCCAGCTAAATTCTATCTGCTAGTATCCAGATATCAGATCCATGGCAGAGAAGTATTTTGCTCCGCATCTAAGTTGAGCGCAGTGTTAATACTTTGGGGCAAAAATCTCTTTTCGTTATGTTGTTGAACCTCCAGTGATCAATTATCTCTTGGTAGACCCGTACTTCCTTTTTACAATTAGGACAAAGAAACCCACAGGCTCTTGGATGGTACCAACAAACCCTTCTGAACCGAATGATCAATTTCCTCATTGAGGACTTCATCTGCCATCTTTGACCAGTGGATATGAAGCAGGCAGATTGGTGGATAGTTTCTGATGTTAATATGGTGCAGAAAGTCTTAACACACTAAATTGAAGTTGTCTGCTGCATAATTTTATTGTATGGTTGAATAGGGCCGTCACCTGATCCTTTTTGCCTTCCATAAGGCCGACTGGGTTTGTGAGGTATGACTGAGTGGATGGACTCGCAATTTTTTCCAAAATCCAGACTCATCCAGCATTCTGAACTTGTTATGCCTTGCACTTCTTCCATCAGTAGGATGTGGATGAAGGAGACATTTTAGCGCTGCTTTACCTGGATTGGATATAGATATTGGTTAGCTAATATACTCTTCCCATTATATGGTAGGATAAGCCCTGGCGCCATGATAAGTTCTCATTGTGAGCATTTATGAGTGTGAAAACTTTTGTTTTTATAGATCAGGCAGTATCTGAAGATTGATATCCTTATTTTACTATGAACTTGTGACAAGAAGGAATGTTCAGTTGGCGACCAGCCCTCAG
This sequence comes from Massospora cicadina, assembly GCA_022478985.1. Taxonomy (NCBI): domain Eukaryota; kingdom Fungi; phylum Entomophthoromycota; class Entomophthoromycetes; order Entomophthorales; family Entomophthoraceae; genus Massospora; species Massospora cicadina. Next base: position 140,457 of record JAKSZP010014568.1, read on the forward strand.
CGTAATGCCCTCTGATTCAAAGGTTTGGCTTGGTAAATATTGAGTTTTGCTCCATCCTTCTCAATAGCAATGGGCATGATTCCATCCTTAAAGTCCAGAATTACGATAATCTGAGCTCGTTTCTCCATCTGATGATTACTTACCAAATAGTACATCAGAAGGTTCTGACCAGGTATTGCCATATTACTTTTCTTGAGATCAGTTTTGAATCCATACACTATAATGAATGAGGGTCTAATGATGATATCATAATGGGTTTTTGGTAGGATGATTGAGGGGGCCAAAACAACAATAGAACCAAACCTTTGTGGCAGCATGATGTATGCCCTAATGAGGTAGTTAAGTTAATTCATGCAGTTCCTTATATGTTTGGTGGTCAATATCTTACAATAGTCCAACTCTTGAATTATTAATGGTACGATATTGATAAGGGCCTTGTTATCTAATATAGCCTTGACCTGGACCTAAAACTCGCTAATATCAAAGTATTTGTAACAGATTAGTAAGATCAGAGGTGTTTATTAAATTTAACCAAGCTTGTCATCCTGGCCAAGATAAGACTGTAACTCATTGCAAAGTAAAGTGCTAGTTTTCTTTAGCTCTACAAGGAAAAACCCACGTTATTTCCTTCTTAGATTTGCACAGCACCAGAAGTAACTAACAAGTCATGCTGCTTTGGTTGCTGTTCATAGGGTTTCATTACCACTTTGGTTGCTTGATTGTATGGTTCTCTCAGTGTGAGTGGGTGGTAACCATTATTACGTTGTTAGAAACACAAATTTAATGAGTTGTGAGTGTCGTGGTGTATTGTTTTTGTCTAGGGATATGTTAGAATCCAGTGGAATTAGAATATCACATTTATTGCTCCAACCACTCTTAACCATGTTTTTTGGTACTGCCGTTCCAATATGATTCACTTTAGCTTTGGGCATTTAACATTGCACTGACTAGCGTAGTGCCATTTGTACCACACTGCTGACACGTGATATGGCATATGTCAGTTTTTTTAAGTCTTATTGCAACTTTGCGGTTTTCTTCAGTGTCCTGCTGGAAAAAGCTTTAGATTCCTTGATTAACGTAATACCCCTTACTAAGTTTATCAAAGGTATGGCGCAGCAGCGCTGTAGTTCACCATTTTTGATAAATTATACTTGTTGTTTAACACAGTTAATATGACCAGTATAATTCTTTGTACAGTTCACAAGTTTTCATAATTCAATCTATGCGTGTAGTTATTCACGACTCTCTCGCCATATAGCACCTGAGCCTTGAGGCAAAAGAAATCAGCGAATTTCAGGATTCGTTCATCATTCTTAAAGGAAATATTAAGGAAGACGGTCTTCTTAGTTTTCATCATCTCCGCTACAACAAATTTTTTTTTCTAATTATGTTCCTTGCATTCCAGTAGGAGTCCCAGTTTCACTGATTTTGCGAATCACCAGTTCCTGAATCTCAGGGTCTCACTAGCTGATTAATGTTGTCAGCTTAGCCTTTTTTGCTTGCACCATACATGCTGTTGCGATTTTGGACTACAACTGGGCGCTATAGGCACATGTATGTCAAATGAGATAGGTACAACTGTTTTAATAAATTATAACTCCAAATAACTAAAGCTTGCCCAAATTATAAAACTTTATTAGAGAATGTCTTCTAATCTACCATAGTCTCAGTAGTTACTGCTAGATTGGAGACCCTTCATTGATGGTGTTCTTCAGGAAGTGCATCATTTGTATCCCTCCTGATGCTGAGCCAACCTTTTTATACCTCAACCTATAGTCAGTTAACTTACTTTTCAGCCCCTGAACCTTCTAGAGTTTCCCCCTTAAGGTCCAATAATATAAGTGGATTAAGTTGTCTGAAACATAATGTTGTTTTGGCCAAGGTCAGGCACATCTTGGGCTAGTTTGTTCAGTCCCAGTAGCATTGTCATGGCTATCAGTCAACTGGGATGCTCAAGACAAATTCAACTGAGTAATCAGATAATCCTCAATTGAGGTAATAAATTAGTTTAAGGGACTGAGTGATTGTATAAGGTTCAATTAGCAAAATTTAAGATTGTAAAAATTATACTAAAGAAAAATTTACATCAGGTTAAAATTGCTAGCGACATCTAATGGCGAATTGAAATCAATCTGCTACAGGGTGTAGATAGTGAGGCAAGGGTAAAGGTGAGGTCTATAAGGGCATTAGGGTAATATGGATGGTGGCAATATACTACGGTTTGTCAAACCCAAATCTCAACATGTCCCCACTTGACCAAACTTAGGGGAATAAATTATTTAAAGAGGTCAGTGGTCAAATTTTTGATTGGAGGGAATTGGCTTTTCCACGCCCTGCTGAAAATGCTTTAGAAACTTGGCACATAAATCGTTGATGATATGTCATTTGACAGGGTCTTTAAGCATATTCATATCGGTTGAAGTCTTGTCTATAATCTTTAACAGCCCGTTCCAGATGTGTTTCATCTTACTTGTTCAACTGAATCCATGGTATCATAGTAGAGCACTCGCTCTTATGCTAAAGTAAAGTGTCAGACAATTACAAATCTGATTTTTAATAATATTGACTTGTTAAGATAAAGACAAAATCAGCCAAAAGACCCTGGCCGACTCTTGGAGGAACCCCTTATATTAGGGCAATAATTTAGTAATGTTTCTCGGACAAATAGCACAAGTTTGGGTAGTCATATTCACCAAATATGCGGCGGAATCAGGGTAGTTTATTAAAGGTTCCTCACCGTCCCATTAACAATAAGTTAAACCACCTAAATGGAGACCACCCCCTTTTTATAGCCTCAGAGGGGTTCACACCAGATGTAAAATTTTTCTCCTATGGTGATTGGTTCAGATATATCAAATTGTTGCCTAAGGGACTTTTAATACTTGCTATTGACCCTTAATTGGCCATTCCAAAGAAGCAAAGTGAGTTTCAAGAGTTCTAATAGTCAAAACACCATATTCCCTAATTTGTATACTCATAGCTTATACTGAATTGCTCAGATGTTTCACTTTGAACCTCAGATCGTTTACATACTGTTAGGTTTTATTGGTTGACTCAAAAATAAACCCTTTAAGAAACCATCAATGGTGATAGATTACTCCCATTGATGGATCTTTTGATCCTTCCCAATTTATCTGCATATTATGTTATATCAGATTCATATCAAAACTGCCTTAATTGCACCTAAACAACCTAACCAATGTAGCTTAAAATAGTATAGTATCATGTTTTTAAATTATTCGAGGTGGGTAGACCTTGTGACAAATATAACACAAAAAGAGTTCTTCTAGCCATAACAGGTTTCAAACTCAAAACCTGCACTAGGGTGAAAGCAGTTTTACCTGCAAGGCTAACCACCCTGCTATAGTATCATATTATTATGGCCGATTATGGGACCCACATGGGTGAATAAAGTAAGTTTATGACTTAAACTTAATTGCAATTTTAGATCTGATGCTATTACAATTAATGAATATTCAATTTTATGTATGTTGATCATCATGATTGGCACAATAGTACTTGCACATGTATGGCCTGAATAGGGAGTACCTAGTACTATTGAGAGGCCTGCTGACGTCCCAATTAGGGGTGCATCATTATTTGAATTCCATATATTCTTTTCCCCATTCATTGTATTTTGTCAGCTATATGATGAAACCTAGTTGGGTGGTTAAAAAAATATACACCACTGAGGTTCTAATATTAAGCTTAAAATCTTCCTTATTATGAGAGTAGTAGTGCCTCCAATCAGGTTGAAACAATTGTAACCAATTTAATTCAAGGACAAATTCTCTTGGGGATTTTTAATACACACTGCCATAATCCATAGAGGATTAATATGGCTTTAATGAACTCATCTAATAGAAGAGTATGGCCAGGAGATGCCCTATAGTATATAAACTAGCGCCTGGCCCTAAAACAAAATCATCATCTTACCATGTAATCATATTTACGCCTTATATTGTCTTACATTAATTTAAACTCCATATTAAGAAAGTGTAGACAAGCGTTCAGGGGAGCTTGTCACTATTACATGCATCAGGAGAGTTCCCAATTTGAGAGGGATAAATACCCAGAAGAATCCAGAAAAGTCAAGTATTATTATTTAGCTTTGTGAGCTTCAGAACGGTTAGGAAACACTGTAAGACACATAGCAGAATTGAGAATATATTGGCCAAAACTCTTCAACTATCCAAGAAAATTTATATTTGATAAGCGAGTAATCCTCAAAAACTTTCACATACTACGCAATAACATAGTAATATGGTTCTCTTTTCAACCCGTCACCATCATTAATAAATTTAAACAAAAAGCCATTTTAATTTCTTTAATCTAAAGTTTTTAGTTTATTATAAGTGGTGTACAAAATTCTCCTGTTTTATTTAGCAGCAATTAAGAGTTTAACTACTCCTTCTTTTGTATTGTCAAATTTTGGGTGCAAATAGCACCAGAGATTTCATAGTTAACGCCAGGATTTTGATAAAAAGCAAGGGATAAAAATTCTGATTGTCTCAATCTCTGAATTTCATTTTGCAGGCCAACGCGTTAGAGTCAGCCTTGATTTTCAGTCATATAAGCATTTGAGTGAGATTCTCTGAGTATTGACTGGTAGTTGTTTCTTCTCTGTGAATGCAATAGTACAGGATTGTCTGGATGGCAGGTTCTCGTCCATACAGGAGTTGGAGTGTTGTCTTTCTCATGTATGAGTGGAATGCAATATTATATGAGAAGACAGCGGAAGGATGTAAAAGGTTCCAACTGTTCAGTTTAACTGATACTAGTTTTTTTAGAAGTTAACCAAAGTGCTCATGACTAGCTCCGTGGTACATTAGTTTTGGGTGTTATGACGTCAACAAGAACCTGTGTCCCCCATTAGAGAATTAAGTTTGACAATCATCAGTATAGTAAAATTAGTCCCATTATCTGTTAGCAGCATTTAGGGCATTAACATTTGTAGAGAATGTTTTAAAATTCAAATTTGGCGGTTGTTGCCGCCCCCAAGTCTTTAATCAAATTTGACTTCAACCATTTCATAAGGTTATTGATAGCCACTGAGATATAGTTAAATCCTCCACTAACAGTTAGTGGGCCTACAACATTGATTGCATGGTGTAAAAAGCATAGTTTTGGTTTACCAATTTTTAAGAAGTGTTATTATTATATAGTGCTTCTTCTTGGCACTCAAGGCAAAAGTTAAGGGCTTCACAAACATTGAAAATGCATCAATTCCTAGTGGTAGAGCTGTTTTATCTAAGAGTATGTCTTCTTGAATCCGCCTTGGCCTATGGCCTTGTAGGCTCTGATGATCAGATACATATGCTCAGTTGTTCATGGTATGACATATTCACGGCCTTAAATTAAAGTGCAGAGTTTTCCATCCCTGACAGCGGTATTCTTTATTAGTTAGTTCAGAGCGCTTTTTACTTCTTCTGGTTCATTATCATATTACTTGTTCAAGACCTTTTCATAAAGGCTGTTTGCCATATTAGGAGTCAATTCAATGGCAGGTAGCCTGGATAGCCCATCCGTGCTTTTGATGCTTCACGCCAGGCCAGTGTGATATCTTGATGTCATATGCCTGCAACTTCAGCACCCAGCAAGCTAGGAATCCCTTGGGCTTCTTGAGGTTCTGCAGCCTCCTTTTCGAGGAGTGGGTCAGCTACCACCTTTGAGTGCACTCCGTAGATGTAAACCCTAAATCGCTTGCATGTGTAGATCACTACTAATCATTTCTTTTTGGTAACAGTGTAATTCTGCTCATGTATGTCTAGCATCCAGCTGCAGTATGCTATGGAGTGTTCTACCCCTTTGTCAGCGAGTTGATATAATACCGCTCCTGTGAAAGTGGGGGAGGAGTTTATCTGAATTACAGATGGTTTATCAGAATTTGGGTACATGAGTACCAGACTATAGCGAGACAGGTGCAAAGTAGATCAAAATCCAGCTGAAAATTTGGCGTCCATTTGTATGTGGCTCCATTTTTCAATAGGTGGAACAACGACTCCCCTGTTCTACTAAATTCCTTTTAAGAATTGTCAGTAGTAGACGACCATACAAAAGAAAAACTCGGATGTCTCATTTGGTTGGTGGCGTCCTCATCTTTTTATCGCCTATGTATGTCAGTTTGAGCTACAGACCCTTCTTGTCAATAAAAAACCCATATACTTGAGTTGTACATAAAAGAAGTTAAATTTCTTGTGCTTGACTTTCAAGTTGGCAGTGTTGAGCCTGCGGAACACTTCCTCTTGAAGCTGTAATTGTTCTTTGAACATCATCATGAAAATTTTTGTGTCGTTAAGTAAATTAATAACAAGATATCTTCAAACCCCCAGTATGCTATCCATAGCCCTTTGGAACGTGGCATGGTCCTTACATAACCCTTGCAGCATTCATGTTGGTTTTAATAGCTTTTAAGTCATTATAATGGCGCATTTTTTTGTTCTCCAATAGCATCTCTGTCATCCAAAACTGGAAATAAGATCCATGGAAGAAAAGTACTTAATTCCATCAAGTCACTCAATTGTATTGTCAATCCTTGGAAGGGGGTAGGAGTCCTTCTTCATTATTTTATTAAGTCGCTGGTAGTTTTTTACCACTTGGTTAGATTCAGCAATTATTTATGATTAAGTTGAGATGCCCACAGAGTGTTAGATGGTACCAGCATTACTTTCTAGACCAGCAGATTGATTCTTCATGGATGACCTCATCTGGTACCTTAGACTGGCGGATGGAATCAAGGCATATTGGTAGATGGCTCCCAGTGTCAATATGATGTAATATGTCCTCAGCGCATCCCAAATCAAAGTCTTCCATTGTGAAAATTTGTCTATATTGATTAATAGGGCCATCGCCAGAACCTTCTTCTCTTCAATCAGACCTAACAGATATTTGTGAGTATAGTTGAACAGACAGCCTCTCAATTCTTTTCATTTATCCTGAACGCCTATAGTGTTCCAAACTCTTATATGCTTTGCACTTCCTCCATCAGTAGATGTGGAGAACGCAATAGTTTGGTGCCGTTTCACCTGAATCATATATGGATAGAGGTTAGCAGATAATATGAAAATCTTACCATGTTCCAGGAGAATAAGCCCTGGTGCTGCATTTGGTCATCAACGTGTGAAGTTGACAGGCGCAAACACTTTACTATAAACCCAGCGATATCTTCAGGTCAATATCTGTTTTACTATGACTTGGCGGCCAGGCGGATTGGTTGCATAGTGGAAAGCCCTCAGTGGAATGCTGCCTAATTTAAAATTTGGTGTTGGTAGATATGAGTGCGGCCATACCCCTTTTGGTAACTGATGAGTATAATCCCATTTTTAAAGGTAGGTTTAAGAACATCAGAAATAGCTTCTATATCTGTTGGTCTCCTCTTCTGTAATACAACGAAGGTTTTGACTGATAATAGTCAGATTAGTCTCCTAAAAATTAAACTTGATGAATACATTATATGAAGGAGGTCCCAGTGATGATATTTAATGCGTGTTTGGGAGATTGATTGTGGGAGCTGCCACAATGAGCAATATGAACCTTAGTGGCAGCTGTCAGGATTGGGATTCTGAACAATTTCTCATTTCTGGACTGAGTGTTCAATGTCCTAATTCTTTAGTAATTCAAATTTGATCAGTTTTATTTTGATTGACTTTTTGATTCACTTTATTTGATTTAATTCTGATCTAATTAAAAAATGGAGCATTTGTTCGATTCAATTCAATTCAATTTAATTTTGATTAATCAACATCATCTTCATTTTTAGGAATTTGTCTATTTCATAATTACATAAAGGGTTTTCCTTTGCAGTTTTGGAGGTCAAGTGGACTTTAAAACTGTAGTGCATTTTTCAGTACCCATAATGTATCAATCTATTAAATTTCATTTCTAATCAATTAAGATAATCTACCCTCAATTATTATAGTATAATTAAACTAGGCTAGCTAAGAGTAATCTTTTATCTGGCCAAGGATAGCTGACCAGGGGATGGACAATACTGAAACTAATATTTCAAAACAAAAATTAACTAAAAATTAAAAATTAATTGACCGCCCTTTTTGGGCAGCAAAATACAAAAAAGAAACAAGAAAAATAACCTTCCAGGTGGCACAGCGGTGAGATGCTTATCCCATTATGGTGGAAAGGGAGGGGGATTGGGTGGGTCATTATTAGGCTCATCATTGTAGAGGCGGATCAATGCTGAGAGTAGGGGGGTTGGGACATCTGTGGGATGAGAGTTAAGGTGAAGTAAAAGTTATTTTGATTGACAATTTAGGCCTGGATTAAAGCCTCTATGAGTTCAGTAATGTGGTGTTCAGCCAGGATGTGTGCGTTAAGAAGCTTTTCTAAACCTTCAGTATTGGCTCTTTTGGTGCATGTGGATGAAAAAAATGTTAACAATTCAGCAACATACTTGACAGCGGTGGCGGCAGTCTCATATAGTTGTTAGATTTTTTCTTTTGCAATAGGAGGAAAATTGGAGGGGAACAATGGGTGGTTCAGCCCTTTTTAAATTCTGCGATAAATTTTGCACACATATTGTGAGTAATGAGTGATTTGGGATTGGCCACTGTGGCCGCGGCAAGCTGGTGGCCACTTTGGAAAAAGGCTTTGGGTTTTTGTAAATATTGGTTGGTCAAGGCTATGTCATGAAAGTCTAAATTCAGATAAGGTGTTAAATGAATTGGGTAGATCGGTGGTGGGACAATTTCACCTTTTAATTTTTACTACATCCAATAATTTTCAGAGATTTTGGTTGATTCAGGAAGATTGGGTGGTAGGTGATTTTGGTTGGGTAGCTTTTGGGTTGGAAGACCTTCTGGATTGAACATGGGTCCAATCCTGCTCCCAATTGGTTGGCATGGGTGTGCATTGGCTAGCATGGTTTGAGGTGCTAGATTTTATTTTCTGATTTGAGCTCATGGCCTGTGGGGCTGGGGGCAGCCAAAGACCCCATTCGAACACTGTTGGTGTGGCCTCATGGGTGGAGTTGACCGTGTTCATATGGTGTGAATTATATTGAAAAGCCTTTTTGGTGTGGTCTAATTCAAAGCAAAGGGGGAAAATTGGGTGACATTTTCAGTTTGGTCCCAAAAGAAATGGCTGGGTGCAGATGGGATATAGACATGCAGTGGGATATGCTGGGCTATGTTCAGCTTGTGAGGGTAATGGTGGCCATTGTCTGAGGTGCTGAAGGGCGTTCAGCACCATTTGGGACAATAAATTGGAGGATAGGGTTTTTCGCCATATGTGGACAACCCTGATATCAACACCTCATAAAGTGTTTGAGGAGGAAGGTGTGAGGGGAGGTTTGCAAAGGTTACCACAAGTATGGTGTCATCTGAAAAGCGTGTTCAGGTGGTGGCAATGGAGGTATTTTTATAAATTAATGGCGTACCTGCTGCGGCGGCTGCGTCATCTTCAGTGGGGAATCCAATATCAAAATAGCCCTTGTAAGGGTGGAAGTTGATAAACCCTGCTGGCGCAAAGGTGGCCATTTCCAGCGTAATTATTGCTTTGTCAGTGTATGGGAAGAGGCTTCTGTACTTGATGTGGAGGCAAAAGCGAATATTGGAACAAGAGTAGGTCTAGGGGGTGGTGGCAGATTGTGTAAGCTCATGTGAGGTGGAGTGCTAAGTCCCTTGGAGGGACATAGTGGCTTAATGTATTTGGCAGACTGGATGAGACAGTCCACACATGTTTGCCTGCTGGGTGGTAAATGCTAGCGGGTGGAGCACTGCTGCCCCATACTGGGGCAGCAGATGGTGGATTCAAGGACATAATTAGGAGATTGGTGTGGTGAGGCGGTTGTGTAATTTGTCTTGTTTTCTAAAATTTGCTCAAAATTGATATTTAGCAGAAAGAAAAAGCTCCTAGCTAAGAATAATCTTAATTTAATATAAAAGGTTTTAATTAATAATTTTACCTTAATTGTCTTTTATCTTAGCAATGATTGTTTGGAACTTAATACTTTTGACACAGTTCTTCCTATCCAGTGTAGTGGTAAACATTGTGATGCCAACTGAACAAGCCCTTTGCCACCTCAAATCCAGAGCCCCTCATTGAACTTCCTATTGAATAGCTTGCCAGAGGGAGAACCTTTCACCAAGCCAGCAAACATACCACCCGTCAGGTACCACTATACACCCCTTTTCCTTCTAGGGCGTATAGTAGCGTACATGATTTTCAACTGTTTCAGAAACCATTTAAGACGCTACTCTCTTTTGCTCACCTTGCACAAATTCTCATGGTGGGAGTACCAGTGACCATAAACCTAAATTCTATAATTTCAAGGCTTTTTTAATCTGTATCATAATGAAAGTCAACTCAAAGCGGTACCTTACACAGCGCCCTATAGGCCCCTAAAGAGGTAATCAAGTTAAGTCCCACCATCATGTATTCCTTTTGATGATTGCTATCCAGTGACAATCCCAAATATTTTTTAGACTAGTTTAGTTGAAAAAATATTATTAAAGCCTCACTATCTAAATGGCCTAAACTGTACCTTTCCCACAATATTATCAATGTACTTGCACTTAGAATAGTAAGAATCAGTAGCGTTTATTAAGTATACACTGGGCTTATCAGCCTGACCCAGGTAGAACTGCAATTCACCGCAGAGGGGGCTAGTCTTTTTTGACTCTCCAAGGGGAATGGCCACGTTAACTCCTTCTAAATTTAGTATATCATTAGAAGCAACCAGCAAGTTATATTGCTTCAGCTTATGTGCGTAGGGCTTTGATACTACTTAAGCTGCCTGAGCTATAGTGTTACCTTGACAGGAACTGGTGGTAACTGCTAATGCATCATTAATGATGACGGATGGGGAGATTGAGGGTGTTGAGACGTCAAGATTAAGAATAAGGGATACGTTGGAAATCAGAAGAAGAAGTATATCTAGTTTCTACTCCATATAATCCTTTCCCTGATCTTCAGTATCCGCAGCTCCCACGTGATGCACCTTGAGTATGGGGCTTTTGGATTGGCATTGGTTGGTGTAGAATCATTTTACCCACATTGATGGAACGTGATCTAGTAAATGTCAGTTATTCTAGGTCTGATGGCAGTCAGTAAGCTCTCTTTGGCGTATTGCTGGAGTGGTTTGGTCCCGATTCCTTGATTATCTAGATACCCCTTATTAGGTGTGTCAAAGGTCACAGCGCACCAGCAAAGATAAAACACCATCTGTGATATGTTGTAATTGTTTTTTAACGCAGGAAGCATGACATGGTACAGCTCATTGTATGGTTCACAGGCGTTCCACAAGGCAGTCTGCATGTCATAATTGTTCAAGACCTTCATCCATATAGCACTTAAGCCTCTAGGCAGAAGCAATCAATGAACTCGAGTATTTGTTCATTCTTCTGAAGGAGATGTTGTGGAAAGGAAGTCTTCCTGGTCATCATCATCTCTGCCCTGCTGGATTACGTTATAATGATGCTCTTTCAATTCTGGTAGTACAGACCATTTTCTCTGACTTTGGGCATTACCAACTCCTGACTCTTTGGGTCTAACAAGTTCATGAGCATCACCAGATTAGACTTGTCACTCTAGCCGTCCATTCTAAAATTAAACAATGACAAGAAGGTCTGTATATTTCCACACTTGTCAAACTTAAGTAAGCTAATAAAGTTGATCTTGAAACTGCTAGCATCTTTAGATGCTCAGCTGAGGCTTCGTGGTATGGCTGGTAATTCAACCTCACTGGCTCTTGAATTGAAGTTTATGAAGTTTGAGGAGGATGGGCTAGTGGGAGGCATAGGATAAGTGTGTTTTATCAAGGCTGTCCAGAACTGTGTGAGTTGCATAAAGGGGCTTTACCAGAATAGTGGTTTGAGTTGATCTATCAGGTGTGGGTTTGGAAGTTAGGACCTCTGTATGTTTTGCTCCAAGGATGCTCCATTGCTATCAAATTCTAATTCCATTGAAATAGAGTCTTGTGCATCAATTAACAGCTCCCTCGCTTTCTGGATAAGAACGCCCATCAGCATTTACAGAGTTTGCCTCTGATCTCTTATGAAAACTGGTCTAATTTTGTCATAAAGGTTTTGATGCTCATCTTAAAAGGATTGTTTTTTCATTGACTCTTGGCGTAACAGTTCTCTGGACTTTAGCAAAAAGTTCAACAATGGGCTTAAAGTTGTAAATTTGCGGAGAGGTTAATGAAGACAAAAAAGATGGGGCGAAGAGAGACTACTTTGAGTAGCTAGAAAGTGTTGATATTTATAGGATGTGTGGGTACAAAATGACTCAGGGACCTCCATGTCCATATAATCAAGAACCTTCACAGCCTTCCAGATCGACCACCTGGTTGACGCCCTCATTGTTCTGCATTGTCCTCATGACCGCAATGGTGGGGGTCACGCTTCTCAAGATTTGGGAAGCAGAGGTGCAATTCCTGAAGGATTCTCCTTCAATTCTCCTTCAAGTTATGATTATTGATTAAAATTTTCATAGGTGACTTAAGAAAAAGGTAGCAAATTCAAGGGCTGAGAGTTGACTTATTAATGTTCAATTTAGGAGCAGGTATCTAGATAACTCATCATTACAAAGCCTAACAAAGCACTCCTCAAGGTCCTGTTAGAGGGGGTATTGGGCCATAGGAATTAGTCATGTACTCAGTTCACCACTGTTCCTTAATTCTTGTCAGCAATGGAGTATTCAGAATTCACCTTATGGATAACCTTGTAAGTTCCAGACTAAATAACGTCGAGCTCCTTCTGTCAACCTCTGGGATGATGGTGATATAAGAAAACTATGTCATCTAACTAAAAATGGGTAAGGAGGGTCAACTGACACTAAATCATGATGTCTTCTTTTCTGTGGTGGAGACAACGCCTTGTATGGCTAGGGTTTGAAGCTGGACAAATTCATCAGCAAAGGCTCTAATGGTCAAATTGGAGTTCTCAGACATGGAGGTATTGAGTAGGGGCTTAATGCTACTTGTTAATCGAGGAGCACGCCCATATGAAGCTTCAAAAATGGACATCTTGTCAATTTAATGGTAGCTTATTTGGTAGGTGAGCAAGGCGCTGGGTAGATAGTGGTTCCAAAATGTAGGGTTGAAGGCGATCATCTTCTGCAAAAAAGAGATGAGGGTTCTGTTAGAACTTTCCACTGCCTAATCGGTTGTGGGGTATATGAGGCGGTGAAGCTTTAGTTAGTACCAAAAGTCGAGGTCAGTTATTGGACTACTGAGAGTTGAAGTCTATCCCATTGTCCAAAAGTAAACTTTTTGGGAATTCATGCTGGTTAAAAATGGATCGAAAGAAGAGGGCTGTGGCTTTTACAGTGCCAGCAGAAATAGAAATTGCCTCAATCCCTTTGGGCAAATCTCTATGGCTAATAGTATATTTTTATGTCCATGTACTCTGGTGAGCAGAGGCCCACTACATAAATGCTGATGACATTAAAGGCGCTGATGGAGCCACAATTAAAAGTTAATACCAGCGACTAGCTTAATCTTGGGATTGACAAGTTATACAAGCCTCTGAACCGTCTGGATGGTTTTCATCCATCCAATCCCAGTTGCATTTTTCTCTAAACATTTATGGGTCTTTTTCACTTCCCCGTGACCCACAGTCATGTGACCTTCAAAAATGAATTAGATTTGGATGAAGGGCGGATATAAGGGAGCCATTCCTTGTTAATTTCCTTATACAGCATTCCCTTTCTTATTTAGTGTCTTAAATCATTTTTTGGAGCTTGGCTTGAATCTCAGAAGTCTCCAACTCCCATCAATCAGGATGGCCAATTATATATACAGTAGTTCTTCTTCTGAGATCAAGGCAGCTAGTACCAGCATCCTTATGAGACCATCAGCGTTTTCCTGAATTGCTCATGTGTAATATACAATAATTAAATCCTAATTTTACAGCCTTGAGGCCCACCTTGCTAACTGGATGTCTGGATCCTTCATCTGCTGCTTCCAATGGAGCAAGATATGGTCAGTGATAACGATGAAATGGGTGCCATATAAATAGTGCTGGAAATGCTTGATTTCCAATAAAACTGCCAGCACTTATACTTGGTAATGCTATAATTCCGTTCAGCATTTCTCAGAATCCTGCTAAAGTAAGCTTACCAGGTGATTAACTGATTTATATCATATTTAGCTATGATGACCCCGATAGTGACATCACTAGCATCATTAAATAGAAAAAAGGGTTGATAGAAGCGCAGATAAACTAAAATAGGTTTAGTACAAAGAGCGGTCTACAATGCTTTAAACGCCTTTTCCTGTTCATTTTGTCATTCAAAAGTTATATTCTTCTGTAGAAGGTAGACCAGGGCTCAGTTAAGTTGGCAAACTGAGGAATAAACTGACAATAATTTCCAACCATGACCAGGAATACTTGTATATCCCTAATGCTCTGAGGGCGTAAAATCTTCTTAAAGGCAGCGACTTTATCTGGGATGGCTGATCACCATATTTGATACCTTGTGTCTGAGAATAACCATCTTAGATTGATAGAAAGAGCACTTTTAAGGCATAAGCTTTACTTAAACCTTTCTAAGAAGTTTAAAGTCTTTCCAGAATTGTTCATATGGCTGTTGAAGGGTTGCGAGAAGAAAGTGATATCATTAAGGTACACAAGGACACAGGATAGCTTCAATTACTCTACAATCCCATCCATGGCGCTTTAAAAGGTAGTGGGCGAATTGTAAAGGCCCTGGGACATTCTTATTGGCACGAATAACCCCATCATTAGTTATGTCACACTTGGATCAATCTTAGGGCTAGCTCTACTTGCCAATAACCGCTAATGAGATTCATAGCAGAAATTAAAGTGAACTTGCAAGCAAGTAAAAAGAGTCATCGATATATGGGGCAAGGGGTAACTGTCCTTCTTGGTAATGAAGCTAAGTCATCATTAGTCCATCACCACATGATGTCTGCCATCCTTATTCTGAACTAAGAGGAAGGGAAGTCCCAATAGCTACGCGAAGGTACCAATAGCCCAGCTTCAGGAAGTTGTTTGAGCTTAACAGCCACCTGAGCCTCTTCATATCTACTTTTTCAGTAGTGATGCGACTGAATGAGGTGCATCTCAGTCTCTATGTGATGCAATGCGACATTCATTTTCCCAAAATTGTAGATAGATGTTGAGAAGAGGTTTGAGCATTCTGCAATAATTTCTTAACTTAGCTCTGTTGTTCATTAGTGAGCTCTTTCCCAATAGTGGTATCAACCAGAGCTACTGTTAGGGGTGTTTCAACCAAAAATCTCCCAAACCTCCAAAACTATGGATCTCATAGAAAGCCTCTACAGGAAGGAGGCAAACATAAGCGATTGTAGTATTAGGCCTCACTATCCTAGTTTTGTCAGTGAGGCTAGCCAGCAACGCTGATATCGACCTAGCATAGGAGGGATCTAAAATTCCTTGACAGGGCAGGACCTCCTTGATGGACTGGTTATCCATGCCTCAGATTTCAAGCAGTTGTCCAGAGGGAATATTGATATGAACCCAGGTGTTGCTGATAATCTGGGACGCCTAGTGGTATAGTAGTCGTCTTGGGAAAATAAATAGGTATGCCTTCTTGGTTATCTCTTTTGCATATGGTGGTATCTGTACATGTGAGCCCCTTACTTGATACTCAAGCCAATCAATATGGTTTTTTCTCTAACAGGCAAACAAAGCTTTGACCTCCATCTTGGAGGAGCAGGATGTTTCAAAACCAACGGGACCCGAAGTCAAGCAAGGATAAAAATCCTCATAATATTGCATGACCGCAAAATAATCCCAGATAATCTGAGTCCTGGGAGCTCATAAGTCGGTTTCTTTAATGCAATGGCTGAGGTATTCATAAAAAGCTTCCCAAAGTGAATGTGTAGTGAGGAATAGGCCCCAAGGACTGAGTACATTGTGCCCAGCTGCACCGCATTCAATGTAATGTGGCAAGTCTGGAGTATTTTGATTCTTTTTCATTAAGTTAGATGAAATGATATTCTCAAGAAGGATCCACTGTCAACAATGGCGTTGAAAAGGATTTTGTGGACTCAAATGGCAACACATATAGCTAAGATCACAAACTGTGGGGTAGAGTGAGGAACATAGCAGATTCATCAAAAGAAGAGTAAATAGTATCAGTTTCTTTGTTAAATTAAATGAGTAAAAATCATCATCTTCTGGTGCAATGACATTAGACTCATTAGATGGCACATAAAAATCTTGAGGCAGTACAGGAAAGTCAGCATGAAGTGACTCGTCCTTCATGCTGACAGCCCAATTCTCACCTCCTCAGTGAGCCTTTTACAACAAGTCATGGCACTATGTTGGAATCCATTGCAGTAGGAGCATAGAGGTCTGGGTTCTTCTGGTTCTCAACAACATGAAACTAAGGTTGGCTGGGGAAAGCGGATGAGGAAGACTTTAGGTGCAAGTAGACGTAGGAATTTTATTTAGTGCTTCCTTAATTTCCTGGATGCAAGTTAAACTGTTCATATGGACAATCATGTGCATTTGGACCTCAGTTTGAATCCCAACGCGGAGATGACTATGTTATGGCATCGTTAAAGGTAATTCGATTAGTGGTTACTAAGGGTTGTGGTTGGCATAGAATCAGCTGGCGAATACAATGGGGCTTTCTCATTTTCTCAAACAAATGCCTATGTATGCCTGCTTCTGATTGCTTAAGGCTTGGTTTCTTCCAAATTTCTGTGATAGGGCGATATGAACTTTTTACCAGGTGTGGCATTCTAAAAATGGGGAGCCATAATATCATGGGTGGTGCTATTCAGACAAGAGTGGATATGCTTCACCTTCTGACAGATGGTAGTCTCTTTCGTTGAGCTTTTGTAAGCATACAGGAAGGATGCATTTCTTTTCTGCCCTGGGATGAATCTCTTTAAAGCTAGGCGTTGGGATTTAAGCCCATATTCCCAGCCTGCTAGATTACCAGGGATCGCTAGGGGAAAATTCCCTAAGTCGAAGTGAATTGGAAATTGGTTGGCCCGAGTTTTGGAGTAACTACGTTTGGGGGATTTTGGGATATTCACCTGGTCGTATCTATCAGGGATTGATCCAGATGAATAATTTAGATCTCATTGGGCGGAGTTGCTAATGAAATAGGGGCATCTGATAAAGATTAACTTTTAGGTGTACTGATTGGGATCAGTTAGGTTTCATCACAATCTGATTGGGAATGAATAACAAGTTGTGAGGCAAGTGATGCCGCCTGCAACTAGCGAATCAATTAATTAGTGCATAACCTGCCTTAATGGGTAATAAGTCCCATTACCTAAGCAGGTCACTAGCCAAATATGGTTAGTTCACTTGGATCAAGAGGAAAATGTTAGGGACGCGTTTTATATTTCTTTCCATTTAGGTCTTTCGGATGTCTGATGATGGAATACTAGCTAGGATGAGGAAGACCATCACTGCTGAGATGAGGATGGGTGATTCAATGGCAATGGCTGCCATTTCATCGAAGAGGTGTCAACCAATGGTTAGACAACTGAATCCTCACTATAAATTCCCTAGGATTTACTATAATAAAAAAAAGATAATTAGATCATATTAAATATATATAGATCTAAGTTGTTCATATGGTATATAGTTTAAAGAGTAAACTATCATCATCTTCCATTGTGCTATTCTTCTCAAGGATATTATTGCTGTATGAGATAATTTTAAGACTCTTAGAGAAGATAGTAAAGATCTGAGTGGGGTATAGAGAAGAATGAGATACAATTGGGGATTGCTGCCAACTGTGTGTTGGACCAAAGAGACTGTCACCAGGAAATCTCAGTGAAGATTGGGTTGGACAGAAGGAGGGAATTCCTACAAACACAACATCTTAAGTATTAAGTTGGGAATACTGTCTGAGCGTTGGGCCGAGATATAAGAATTTATAAGCAACTACATCTAATAGTCATCATACTATTATCAATCAATAAGCTATTATACTATACAATGCGATGAAGTACATGAGAAAACTAAGCCTGTGCAGTAAAAAGATTACTAATGTTGTTTGCTAATAACCACTTAAGTTAATTTTTTCATAATGTTAGTGCTCACTACAGTGGTAGTTGAGATGAAAAATTTATAAAAAATTTCGTGTAAAGATGAGTTATTAAAAACTGTGGACTGAGTTAGCCACTGTGAACTAGATTGCTCTAAACTCAGCGGACCATTGGGAGTTGACAGCCTTGGAATATTGAGTCACCAAGGTGGAGGAAGGGATAGATAATGTTGCAAGCTTTGGGAACGAGTTACTTGGGAAAGTAACTTCGTTCAAGAAGAAAGAAGGGGACCTTATTCAAGAGGTCTTATACTTGAAAATGGTATTGAGAGGCGGATTGCATTCATTTGAGAAATTTTGGTGCAGATATAGAGCGATTAATCAAACAAGTGGAGGAACTTAAAGCTCACAAATGTGCTTGTGAGCCTGATATGGCAAGCGATGCCAAAGAAAGAAGTTCTCACATTATACACATCGTATTTAAAAAGTTCTGGGACTAAGGTTTTAAAGACACAACTTTACAAATAAATAAATTTTCATTTTATCATAATTTAACATACAACCTTTCCCTCTCTATACATATTTATATTGCTAAAACAATTGTTAAAAGTATGCACATAGTTCCTATTTTGTATAACCATGTTTAAAACAGCTGTCACATTCTTCTGAATAGTCTCTACTTTATCAAAAGGATGAACCTTCAGTGCCACCTTAAGATTAGAGAACAGTAAGAAGTCAGACAGAGCCAAATCTGGTGAATAGGGTGGATAATTATAATCTTAAGGTGGCACTGAAGGTTCATCCTTTTGATAAAGTAGAAACAATTTTTGAACGTGACAGCTGGTTTAAACATGTTATACAAAATAGGAACTATGTGCATACTTTTAACAATTGTTTTAGCAATATAAATATGTATAGAGGGGGAAAGGCTGTATGTTAAATTATGATAAAAGAAAGTTTTTTTATTTGTAAAGTTGTGTCTTTAAAACGTTAGTACCAGAACTTTTTTGAATGCACTGTGTACTTGGGAAGTTGAATACCCTAAGGAACATGCCACCCACTTTTTCTGCCATTTTTGAGATGACGACTAAAGTTACTCCTCAAGTTAGTTGGGTGGCTGAACTGAGAGAATTACTCATAAATAACTTAAAGAATTTAAGCCAACGCCAAAATTTCCTACGTTCCATTGGGATAATGCCCCAGCATCTTTCTGAGTGTGTGACATGACATGTATGGCTACGGGGATTGTCAAAAGGCGTTGACAATCATGAGTTGCCTAGACACTGACTGTCTGATCTTAGAGTTACCTCACCTGGAGGGGGACATCTAGTCATATGCTGAGGCAAAGGTGGCCATCATGAAAGATTTTGGGAGTCCAACACGCATGTCAAAGCGCAAACAGGAATTTATGGGAATCCAGTTCCATAAACATGAGTCTCTAGCAAGCTTTGTGGATCAGTTTTACCAGGAGTTGCAGATCCTAGTCGGAGCAAAAGTATTGGACAACTTTGATGCCAGAATCGCCTTGCAAGCGGCCCTTCAGACCTATCGCAATTTGCATCTAATGATGTCTTCCATGTTAATGATAAAAATAACTACCTCACAAGTGTTAGATAATTTGAAAATTTTGGGAGCGACATTTGATGCCACAAATAGAAGCTTCAAATCCAATCTGGTGTGCAATCAAAATATCATGAAGGGAAATGAAGGAGTTAAAGGGATGACCAATAGAACTTTGCTGTGAAATAAGCCCAAAGAATTCAGATGGTTGATAAAAAGGAAAAGGACTGCTATCAATATGGTGGGAAAGGACATTTCGCCATGCACTGTAAGAGGCCAAAGGATCAGATCAACGTGGTCCAGGCGAAAGAGTCAGTGGCCACCATGGATTTGGGAAAAGGGCCCGCAGTCAAGACGGGGAACAGTTTAGAGCTGCAGAGAAGCCTGTTCCTCCTAACATTATGACTGAAGAAATTGATATCAGAAATCTGTTCATAGATGACGAGCAGGATCAGCTGTATCAAGTGGTTAATTAGGATGTAAATGCCGTATCTACAGCTGGGGTAAAGAGAATTGACCCCAAGATAATCAAGGAAGTTGCCCGGCTATACGCCTGACACTGGCTGATAAGATTCAAACTGTTAAGAATCCTGAAGAATTATCCAAAGTCTGATTAGATGAGGCCAATTTGTCAATCCACCTCAGTGCAATAAAGGAATTGTTTCCTGATTTATTGGCGCAAATTAATCACACCCTAGATTCAGCTAATAACGCCGCTAATCACTCAGTAAACATCATATTAAAATACTCTGAGTGTACGTATATAAACATACAAGTGAATTAAGTGTGGGTGAGGGTGAGGGTGATTGTTGACAGTGGAGCGCCCATCAATATTGTCTTGACCAAGCTGGTAAAGAGGATGAAGATCTCACCGGACTTGGCTCATAAGAAGGAATATGGGACACTGGGCTGAACACCACTGTCTCCTGTGAAGCGTATAGTACGTTGCCATTACAATTCAGGTCATTGGTGGTATCTGCGCCAACAATAGTTTTAGCCAACTAAAACATTGACATACTGATCAGAATGAGTTTCTATAAAAATATGGAGTTAAATATAACTTTGAGGATATTGTGTTGACCATGTTGGGTCAGATATTATCGTTGGTATATCAGAAGGATGGTGAAGCTCCGCTAAATCAGATAAACAACTTCATCAATATAATATACAATGAAGGAATTGTCCCAATTTGGTACCAATTAGTTTGTAGGAAGCGACGCAAAATGCCAGCAGAAGTCCTAGATAACCGGGGAATTTCACTAAGGATCAAGAAGGAGAGGTCCATACTGCCAGAACTACAGATGATAGTCGACACTGGGTTGACATTGGAAATTCCTGAGCTGTTGTATGAGGAGGTCGGAAGCCCCTGGAAGAAGTCCAGAGTGGAGCCTTGGGTGGCTCTAGGGATAATTATGCCAGGCCATGGAGAAATTTGAGTTCTCCTGGCGAATTTGAGTGAAAAACTGATGAAGATCAAGAGGAATCAGATCATCACATTTGTTCATCTGATCCCAACAGCCAAATTGAGAAGATTCCACGATTTTGGGACAATTGATGAAGTGTTATTACCAGCTGGGGTAACCAAGAGCATCAACCTATAAGTTGATCGAGAGCAGCTCGCTGATCTATTGGAAGGCCAGCAAGAGGAGGTGCTCAAACTATTCAAATAGTATTGAGAAGTGTTCTCTCAGGATAACCATAATTTGGGATGCGCACAAGATGTGATCCACAAGATTGACACCAGGGAAAATTTTCTGATCAGGATGAGACTGATCTGATGATCAAAAGCCACTGAGGCATTAGTGGAGGATGAAATCAGCAAAATAGTAAAGCATGGGCTTCTAGTTCCTTCATCAAGTCCCTGGGCGAGTCCAATTCTGATTGTGAAGAAAAAGGGTGGTTCCAACTGGGTGGTGATTGACTACTGAAAGCTGAGTAAAATTACAAAGAAGGATTTGTATCCCCTTCTGAGGATTAACGATGCACAAGATCAATTGGGAGAACTAAATTATTTCACCATGATGGATATGTTCTTGGATATTGGCAGATAGACTTTCCAAAATAAGACCAGAAAAAATGCGCGATTATTACCATGCAGGGGCTATACTAACTGATAAGGATGCCCCAGGGTCTATATAATGTACCTGCAACGTTTCAGAGGGCCATGGACGCGATAATAAAGACTTGAAGTTTTCATGTGTCCTGGTATATTTGGATGATATAAACGTGTTCAGTAGGACGTTTACTGAACACCTAAACCACTTGGAAGAAGTATTCAAGCGACTGTCCGCAGCTAACCTGAAGATTAAGCCAAGAAAGTGCCACTTCTTTAAGAAAGAGTTGGAATATCTATGATTCATAATAAACTCCAGTGGATTGCAGCTGCAAACCCAGAAAATAGCAGCCATAGAACTGATAGCTGTGCCGAAGAGTGTTTGAGACATTTAAGTGTTCCTTGGGATGGTCAGATACTATAGAAGCTTTATTCAGGACTTCTCCCAAATAGCTGAGCCATTATTCCATTTATTAAAGGATCTGAAAAAAGTATTTGTATTGAATGAAGAGGCCAGGACTCCTTCGATGAGCTAAGCCAGTATTTAATAGATTCTCAAATTCTGAACTATCTAAATTTCGATTGGGAGTTTATTATTTAAACCAATGCTTCATTGATGGTGATCGGCGCCATACTAAGCCAAGTAGATGAACGTGGGGACAAACATTCAGTGGCATTTATGAGCCAGACACTCTCAGCAGCTGAGAGGAACTACACCATGACTGAGCATGAATGCCTTGCAGTCATTTTTACATGTAAGCAGTTTTGGGTATATATCCATGGAATGCACTCTAAAGTGGTTATGGACCACTCTTCACTGCGTTGGCTGCAGAATTTAAGAGAACCGGAAGGATGACTGGCCCAATGGGCACTTAGCTCCAGGCTTATTATTATGAGATTGTCCACCGAGTGGGGGCTTCTCACCAGAACGCGGATGGCTTATTGCAGTTACCAATGGTCCAGATGGTATACCCTCAGGTGAATGAGCTATTCCAGAGAATGGTCAACAAAAAATTGGGGATGAGCCCTGAGAAATCTAAGGTGCACTTCAGAAAGTGATGGAAAACACCAAGACCATGGATGGACAAGTATCTAAGATGATCAGCAAGAAGCAGTTTTATTACTGAAGCCATCAGAAATAGCAGCTATCATGCAAGCAGTTCACAAGGTTGTTGGGCATTGAGTCCTGAGGAAAACGACCAATCATATTTGCCAGTACTATTACTGGGAATCCATCAACTATGATGTTGCATATTTTCTATCTTGTTGCGTGGAGTGCCAGCAGCACAAACTGAATAAGAATACAGCTGGATGAAGACTGGTCCACCCTGGATTTTCCTGGCACACAGTGACCATCGATGTGATGGGACTGCTGACAATGAGCACAAGGGCAGTCAAGAACATTATAATTGCCATTGACCATCTGATGAGATAGGTCGAGATGAAGGCCCTAACAAAAGTAGATGCTACCAGTACCACGAGGTTCATCCTGGATCAAGTAGTATACCAGCATGGTTATCTGCAGGTCCTGCTTAGCGAAAATGAGACCAACTTCACGTCTCATGTAATCCCAATATTAAATGAGATAATGGGGATCAGATGATTCATGTTAGTACCCTACCATCTGGAGACAAAAAGATTGATAGAAACTGGTGAATGGAACTGTTAACTTTTTGGCGGATATGGCCTATTTCCGCTGAACAAATTGCGCAGGGTTTAGCCCACTGAGCAATGGCCAAACGATATGGAGATTGTTGGACCTCGATTAAATGTAATAACCTTATATGTAAAAATATGAGGCAATCGCCCCAATGTTGCTAATATTTAATTTAATATGATCTAACCGCAGACCTTCTCTGCATAGTTCCCATTTTCTTCCTAAAAACTTCTTCTTTTTTTCCACTAAAAACCTCTTTTCCTTTCTCTTTTCGCTCAACCTTTAACCCTCAGTATTCCTTGACGGATTGGACACATTTTGCTTAGTAATTCTCGATTTGCTATCAATGTAGAATTTGTTTGACCCTCGAGGCTTCAACGGAATTTCCTCAAATACTGAACCCTAATTGATTTGATTGATTCACTTTTCATTGCTCTAACCTAGTACTTGCCCTTGGAGCTCGCTTCCCATCTAATTAACAATTCACAGGAACACTAGCTTATCGCCCAGTCATATTGAAATCTCGACATTACCCCCTTGACTGGACAATAAGCGCCTATTTCTTGTAGGGCCGAAGGAACTTCGCTGTATTAAGTTGATTATCCAACCACCCGCAGGTTCCTTAATGGTGTAGGAATCAGCGCCGGTGTTCTTGACGATCTCAAATGGTCTGCTCCATATGTTGTCAAGCTTGTTCCTTCTTCCAAACCCATGTTGGTTGTGAAACAGGATCAATTCTCCTACCCCAAACTGTGGAAGACTTCTGAATCTACATTGATCATCCGCATGATCCTGAATCTTCTTGGCAAGACTAGTGAAATATGCCTCAGTCTGGAGCTTAATTAGCATATTTGTTTAGGTAGAAAAATAGCGGTGGGGCTTGATTCTGCCAGTATACTCTATACAGGAGTAAAGCAATGCAGGTAACTCTGGATGTCGTCCATAGAGCAATTGGAATAGACTCTTACCGGTTTCAGAGTTGTAACTGATATTGTACGCAAAGACAGCGGTGTATAAAAGGGTGCTCCAGTCTTACAGCCGCTCATTTATGAGTTTACGTAGAATATTTACCAAGGTCCCATTTACCCGTTCCACCATACCATTAGATTCAGGGTGGTAGGGGGTAGTTAAAACCCCGCGGATTGCCATGAGCTCGTTCAACTTGGCTAATATATGTGATGTGAAATTGGTTCCGTTGTCCATTAGGATAAATTTTGGACAACCATGGCGCTGTATAACACACTCCAGGATGAACTTAGAGGTAGTGACAGCCCCCAGATCCTTGATAGCCCTTGCTTACACCCATTTTGTCAAATGGTCAATGGCAACTATTATAATTTTAGAGCGGTTTGTGCCAGTTGGCAGAGGCCCCACCATGTCTAATGAAACTGTATGCCATGTGAACCGAAGCTTAACTAGCTGGTAGGTGGTCTTCTGGTGGTATGGTTTCTCCACTTGGCACTGATGGCAACAACCAACTGTCTAAAGCACATCATAATTCATACTCTCTCAATAGTAGGGGGGTCACAAGAACTCCAGCGTCTTTTACAACCCTCCATGACCTACCGCCCTATGGGCATCCATAATGATCGCAGGCCTGGCAGAGGGTTTTGGAAAATTCAGCGTCAATTCCCCCATCCGTTTATATAATCTACTATTGCGCAAAAATGTATCCTGTCAAAGCCCATCTAACACTTTAAGCACGGACAGCGGCTCATCCTGATATTTTCTCACAATCATTTTTTTGTACATAATATCTGCCACATTGGCTGTAATGGCGACCGTGGGTAATTGAGAAAGACAATCTGCATTCTGATGCTTCACCCCTGGCCGATGCATGATCTCAAAATCATATGCTTAAGCTTTAAAGCCCATCGCATGAGTCGCTCTTTAGGTTCTCACAGATTCTGTAGCCAGTGCAAGGAGGCATGATCCGTTACCACTTTGAATTTCACCTCATGGAGGTAGACCTGGAATTGTTTATATGCATAAATTACCGATAAACACTCCCGCTCAATCATGGTGTAATTCCGTTCAGGGCCAGTTAAACTGTGGCTGCAATATGCAGTGGGGTGCTCCACACCATCATTGTCTTTTTGTGATAATACAGTCCCTACAGCAGAAAGTGAAGCATCCGTTTGCACAATAAACTCAATTAAAGTTGGGGTATTGTAAAACAGGCGCGCTAGCCAACGCGGTTCATAATACATCAAAAGAGGTTTGACATTGATTCATCCAGTTAAAGGCAGCGTTTTTCTTAAGTAGCTAAAAAAGTGGAGCCCCAATACAGCTGAAGTTGGGAATGAACCACCAATAGTAAATGAACATCCCCAAGAACACCTGGATATCTCGCTTATCGCTTGGCTGAGTCATCTTGCGGATGGCTTTCACCTTGTCTGGCTGTGGACTAAGCCCTTTGGAGTCTACCACAAAGCCGAGATATTACAATTGTTCCTTAAAAAAGTGGCACTTTTGGAGCTTAATCTTGATATCAGCCTCAGCTAGGTGGCGGAATACTTGCTCCAGGTGTTCAAGATGCTTCATGAATGTCTGCAAAAACACGTTGATATCGTCAAGGTAGACAAGAACGCAAGACAGCTTTAGGTCACCCAAAATAGTGTCCATAGCTCATTGGAATGTAGCAGGGGCATTGCACAAACCCTATGGCATACATGTAGGCTGGAACAGTCCCTTTGTGGTAATTATAGCGCACTTATCTTGTTCTGCCACTGGCAACTCGATCTGCCAGTACCCTGATATCAATTCCATAGCAGAGAAATACTTGGCCCCGCCTAACCAATCTAAAGCGTTGTCTATCCATGGAAGCGGGTAAAAATCTTTTTTCATAATGCTGTTAAGCTTCTGATAGTCGATTACTACTCAATTGGAGCCATTTTTCTTTTTGACAATTAGCATTGGAGATGCCCAGGGGACTCTTTGATGGCTCTAACATTCCTTGTTCCACCAATATATCTATTTCTGCAGATACAACTTCTTCTGCTACCTTCTAGCATCAGATAGGTGGTGACCTGATAGGGGGGTGATCTCCCATGTCCACCTGATGTATGACCTTGCGATCGCAACCCAAGTAATGATCATTAGTTGCAAAAATGCTGCAATATTTCTCGAACAGATCCATCACCCTGTCCTTATGATCATCCAATAGACCAGTGATCGCCTCTGACAGAACCACCATCATTATGCTGAAGAGGGTTTTTTGAGGCAGGCAAGTTCTTCCCAGGAACCAAAGTCAATTATAGGTGGACCTCGTCAATAGGAGCCAGGTGTTGTTAAGCCACCACTTGGTGCTGCTGAACCTTCATCACCTCCTTTTGTAGATTATCTACCAACACCTTCATTTCCCCCTGCCCTGGTAATAGTAACCCAGGAGCCACATGAGGTACAAGCCGCAATTGTTGATAAGGCCCCACAACCTCTCCGTACAGACTTCCCAGTATAACAATTTCGAGCTCTGTCATAATTATGACCTGATGCCCTGAAGGGATCATCCAAGCATTTGCAACTCGCAGCGGATCCCTTTGTACTCATAAATCTGGTATGGAAATGTTTGGGTATTCCACTTCATCTGTCGATATTTTATAGGAGTCACACCATTGCTGTAGGCAATATTAATTTTCCTGGAGCAGATTGGGTCCTCTGGGACTCCGCTGGAAGTAAAATAGACAGGGATCTGTTGTGCCAGGATACTGATGGTTTTGTCTGCCATATTCACCACAGCCCAAAGTGCCGCATAAATGAAGCCCTGATCAACATGTCATAGTAGTCATTAGGCACCACACCACAGCTGGAGCAGATATGCCAGCTGACCCGAACCTCAAAGGCAATGAGTTTTATGTGCCTTCTGACAAAGTGCTCTGTGCCCCCACAGTTCCATACACTACTCGGTGGTCCACATCTGGCTTCAGCGGAAGCTTAACCACAAGCTTGGTGGATATTATATTAACAGGAGCGCCTGTATCAATGATCGCCCAAATTTTGGTATTCTGTACGAATATGTCACAGTAGGTGCATTCTAAATAAGAAAAACCCATGGTGTTTGATACATAAACGTTCAAGTGGTTTGATTACCCAGAAAAGTGTACACACCAGCCCCAACATGATGATACTCTTGAGCAATCTTTTCTACAGGAACCGGCACATCCACCCCCTCCAAAGCAGCAACATATGTGGAGGGCTCAACGCCTATTGTACCATTCCACTCAAAAATTTGCAAGGCTTACGGCTTATGCATATCTTGGTGGAACCCCATGTCCGCATTATTAGGTCTCTACCTCAGCTTGAGGCCAGAAGGTGGCAAGGGATCTGTTGGTATAGTAAATCATCAGAGCGTTCCCCAGAGGTGACATAGGGTGATTCATGATGTACATCAGGGACAATTACAATTAAATTAGCGGAAAGCGTCCCATCTCTACTCCGCTCACCCTTTTCCCTGTTCATATGGCCCAACAGATACTGCGTGGACCCTGGGTTTAGCCCAACAACTAACCGCATAATGACCCATTTGGCCACACGAGAAACACCCGTTTAGGACTGGCACTCGTCTCAGAATCACCCCAGAAGGTCTAGGTCTACTATTGAACCACGGTTTATTATGAGCCCAAGGATAACCGGTTTGATCATAATAGGGATGTAGAGGACCCGCCAAGGAATTAAGTGGTCAAGGGGTGACCCATTGATTACCTCCATATTGGTGGTATCCTATGTTTAGTGGAATAAACATGGCAGATACAGGATCCTTTTGCTCCACATTGGGAGCACTAAAAGTGGCTGATAAACGGCGTAATGACGGATGATTTTGAGTAACTCTGCATCCTCCTGAAGAGTGTACACCATAGCATTATGCAATTCTTGGTAGGGCTTGATAGCTGCCGTCATTGCAATGACCACCTCCTCATTAGATAAGACATTGGCACCCAACAGCACATGAGCCTCATTATTGAATCGCTCCACAATTTGTATTAAAGACTCATATTTTTGAAAAAATATTTTTAAAAAACCCGCCTTGCGCTGAGCCATTTTCGCTTTGCCCCAAACAGGCGAATTAAAGTCTCCTTCACCTCTTGGTAAGCTACAGTACTGTTTTAAGGTAGCAAGTAACTTGATCAACACTTGAAACATCCAACGCAGATAACAATAGTTTAGCTTTTTGTTGATCAGAAGCCCCCACTATGGCAAACTAAAACCGCTTGAAAAACCCATTTATGTTTCATTGCGATTAAATGGGGGCACCCTGTCACTGCAGATTTCCTTTTCCTTAACAACCTTATCTCTTTATACTAATCACAGTCTAGCCATTATGTCATGCTTCTTGAGAGGTTGGCAAGTTGGTTGGCATGACCCCACCAGGAGCAGTTGGCGGAAGGCATGGTTGAGCTTCTCAGTAATATTCTTATTCTCCTGAAAAAGCACTTTTTGCACCTGAAGTAAGGTATCCAAAACAAGATTTAGTTCCCCACAATGAGTCATTTCAACCACCGGGGGTAGTACCCCATCAAAGAGAGCTAGTTGCGCCATAGGTACCATGGATGAAGTTGTAATTAGTTGATCAATAGCCCCCCTGTAGTGAGCACCACTGTCAACTTTTTGGCGGATATGGCCTGTTTCCGCTGAACAAATTGCGCAGGGTTTAGCCACTGAGCAATGGCCAAATGATATGGAGATCGTTGGGCCTTGATTAAATGTAATAACTTTATATATAAATATGAGGTTAATTGCCCCAATGTCGCTCGATTATTTTAATATGATCTAACTGCAGACCTTCTCTGCGTAGTTCCCAACTTCTTCCTACTCACTTCTTCTTTTCTTCCACTAAAAACCTCTTTTACTTTCTCTTTCTCGCACAACCTTTAACCCTCAGTATTCTTTGACGGATTGGACACATTTCACTTAGTAATTCTTGATTCACTATCAATGTAGAATTTGATTGACCCTCAAGGCTTCAACGGAATTTCCTCAAATACCAAACCCTAATTGATTTGATTAATTCACCTCGCATTGATCTAACCTATTACTCACCCTCGGAGCTCACTTTGCATCTAATTAACTATTCACCAGAACACTAGCTTATCGCCTAATCATATTGAAATCTCGACAGGAACTTTGGCCATGAAACTGAGGAAGCTGGTCGCAGGAAGAACTTCATATGGGGAACATACCTGAGTTTGGTGACGTTCACTTACAATATCAATCATCATAAAGAGACAGGAAAACGCCATTAGAGTTGTTGTATGGGAGAAAGGCCGTGTTGCCGCTGATTTTATACTTGGTGGTGGAACCAACATCAGGGATGAGTGCTGAACAGTACTTGAACTGACATATGATTATCCTGATCAATATGCATTCCTAAGCATTTGATACAACTTTGAAGAAAAGGATATGAGCAAAATTGATGGACAATAAGAACTGACTGGCCTTAGCCAAATATTGAATAGGGGAAAGAGTTGCCTATTGCAATATGCATGGTTTTAGAAGAAACAAACTAGATGTATATTGGTCAGGTCGGTTAATGTGAACGCCAAGATGGTGACTGATGCCTACTTCATCAAGAATCTCTTGGATGGAAGAGTTGTGAATCGATTCCATGCTAAGTACCTGAAGCAATGGATCAATGAAAAAACTAAAAGAGTTCCCAAAGGACCGATATATTATTAAGTTTATTATGTCCTGATAATTAGGTCAAGTCTGAAAAAGGACCTCTGAACCAAACTAGATGGTTAAGTCCAAAAAGGACCTCTGAACCATATTTACTGACAGGTTTAAGTACCCATGACCCAGTTTGGGGGAAAAATAAAGAGATGGACTTCTGAACCAAATCAAAGTCATATCTCATGGAAGAAGAAGAATAAAGATAAAAAATTGATAAAAGATATTATAAAAAAAGATTATAAATTGCATGGAGAAAAAACCAAAAGAATTTTATAGTTTTTATTTTTTATTAATTGTCCTCAATATGGGGATGATTCCGCCTATGCCACCTCTTGAGGGAGGGAGGATGGATTGTGGTAAGAATAAACAGCCCATCAGAATTGATGTGAGATTGGATGCTATTGAGGGCTAGACCTACTTTAAAGCAAATTATTTGAGCAGATGCAGAACTCTGCGAGAAAGCAACTAGGGGAAGGGAAATTGAGTTGTCAGATGAAGCAAATCGCAAAACCCTGGAGCGGGGAGGAAAGCAACAGTATGAGAAGGGGCAATTGGCAAATAACCCCAAGTAATCCTGATATGGCACCAGAGCCAGAAGATTAGTCTTGAGCGCCTGACAACGGTCTTAATCAAGAACACCGGACATATGGGCCAGCAGCGAACAAGGGATGCTAGACAGGGGTTACCAAATCATACCCCTACCAACGCCATCAGCGGAAGATACCAATGGGAAGTGCTGGTGAAGAGATAGTCATTCAGGGAGCGGATGGCATCCTGCAAGCAACAACTGGGGGCTTCTTGGAAGTTAAAGCTGAAGGAGTGGTGAAACCCTGGTGAGGCTGGAAGCTTCAAGGACCAACTTCGAAGAACTTGGCCAGCAAAGTGAAAAGCATAAGTGGCGGTATCCTTATCCAGGATGTTATCAGGATCAGTTGGATTCTGCACTAGGGACAAAGCCTCGGTGACTTGGGCCCAGAGTTCAGTGTAGGGGAGCTCAAAGTGAATACTGTTACTGATGGTGAGCTCAGTAGCCAGAAACAGCGGGTTTGTAATATTGTCCAAGTTGGAAGAGGAACTCAGGAAGCAGGTATGACCTGGCAAGAAATGAGCAATCAAGAGCAAATGGCATATTCCATGGAGCATCTACAACGATCATCAATGCATCAGCAAAAGGAGCCAAATCAAGGAGAGTTTTGAAATTTAACTCTAGAATTGATGGCAGAGGAAGAATCGGCTGAGAGTTGTTCAAAATGGTTGCAAGCCTGGTTTTGGAGGGATTAGTTACCATTTCCAGTAATCTGAAGGAAGGACTAGTTTCTGGCGCCAGACTAGGCGTATGAGTCCTGGAGGGACCATAGAAGAAGTTCCGCTGAGCATCCTGACTCATCTTCTGGAAAAGCCAGAGGTCTTGATAAGACAAACTATTCAGAAGCTGCTGGTATTGTGACTCGGAATTTGACATATGAGCTGGATAAGAGGGGGGATGTCATACTTATATGATAGTTGACATTATATCAAACTACAATCCATTAAGCTCCAATTTTGGAGAAATTAATCTCAAAATTAATGGGGTAAGCTCTCCAAGAGAAGAATTAGGATTGACTTGATCCAAGAGGTTATGAGAGAAATAACAAGGACGAACAAAAATAAGTATTCTTAATTGAACGCAAAACAAACATTGATGACAAGAGTCTCCTGTCTAGGATGAGGTAAAACACGAAATTAAGGATGCCATAATAAGGGCTAAGCATCACTTTTTAATAATCAATTCAGCCTTGAAATTTAGCTCCACTAAAGAGATTTACGAAAACTATTAGCAAATATGGCAGGAAACCCCGCAAAAGAACCCGCGGGATTGGCCAAACAAGCCAGCACCACCCCAAACGACGCAACCTCATGTTACCCACCTCAGGGTCAACCAGAATCACCCACTCTCAAGCAGCGGCTGTGAAAGCAGGCACCACCCCCCAACCTGGAGCTACTTCAACTAGCGCCAGTTCACCTGATCGCACTTCTGCAACCTGCACACCCAACAGCTCTTCATGCGCTACCTCCCACCAACCCGCTGGGCCCCCTCCAACCAAGGAGGCCATTACCCACGCTGTTTTAATGGCGTCTGCTCAGTTGAATGCAACTCAGCCCATCCAGGCATTCACCTCCCCCATTGTGTCAGCTAATTCAGCTCCATCTATTATTTCTGACGCCATGTTTCTGTCTCCCCCCATGAGGGGCGATACCCAGTTACCTGGCCCCCAAACCCTCGGATGTAAGGTTGGATTAGCCGCACATTCTGGTTCACTAAGCACCAAATTGGGACAGTCTACTCTTCCCAATGGGGATTTAAATGGTTCGGATTTTGGAACTTCACACCAGTTCTAATCCAACCTGTCCCATTTAAACCCCGTAATTGGCACTTCTCAAGTCGGCACTTTATCTCCATATGCTGAAAACGACCAATTCACTAATCAGCCAGTGAGTTTTGCCCAAGAAATTACAGCAAATACTCGGGCTGAATTTACCCAAATAGATTAGGATGGTGATGAAACATTGCCCTCCTCCCAATTGGCTGGAGTTAATTCTAATCTGGATGGGCCTCCCCAATTTAGCGAGGCCCAACAATCCGCCCCTTAATACAATATGCCGCCAGCAACTGCTCAAACATTCCAGCAACAGGGGAACTCTTCAAACTTGTCCAAACCACCAGCTCACATTCAACCCGTGATTGCAGCCCAAAGCAAACACAAACGTACCAAAGGAGCCACTGGGGCGTGGCAAAAACCTCTGGCACCAACGTAACTCAAAGCTGATCCCCTTGAAGTGGCGTTTATTGCTGATGTTAAGAAGAAATGGGCCGAAACTAGAGCGCAAAAAGCTCTACCTCGCTCAACCCTCTCCCACGCGATTCACCTTTATTATGGGCATAACCCTGTTGAAATCTGTATGGAGGATTACTTCTCATACTTTGCAGCGATTGCGGAGACAATTCCAATTAACACTACCATCCATGAATCAGTGGAGGGCCACTACTCGATGTGGGCTTCACTGAAGCTGCCCTTGCTGACCATGCTGCCACCCTCCAGGTCATTATTCCGCGTGGATCTCTTCACATCTCCCGCACATGCTCTCACATGGAGAAAATTTCATGGGTTACTTTTTCCAACCTACCAACGACTGTTGATCCTGAGTCTCTTAAACTGGCGCTCCATCGTGGTTTAATGGAGTTTGGAACTGTTCTTTCAGTGGACCTTAGTGTCCCCTCTTACTATGCTCCCACCCAAAGAGCTCGCACTGCTAGGGCGTCGTTCATCCCCTCCCCCACTGTATCCCGCAACATTGAGGTTATTCCTCGTGTGGCGGTAGTTGGGGCATGCCCTGAGTTCTTTTTTGTCGACCCTGATTGGGCGCGCCCCCGGTGTTCATGGTGTAACGCCCTTGGACACCTGTATAGTGGCTGCACAGCTCGAAAACAAGCCCTCTTAGCTACCACTCAGGGGCCTAAACCAGGCCAAAAATGATCCCACGTGGCCGCAGCAGCAATTCCACAACCCACACAATGGGTTCCCGTTCAAGACCTGTCCCCTGAGGCCTTACGCCTAGCAGTTGAAACAGCTAACCCCACTGTTGGTACGGGATACCTTCGCGCTCATGCCCCCTTCCAGTGGGCACCCCCTCCAATCTCCCAGAGTCAACTCCCTCTCTCACCAAGCGCAAGGCATCTCCCACCTGGCGCCCCTCGTCAGCCACCCCCACTCAGGGCTCCGCGGCACCCCCACCAACCTCCACCAGCGATCTATCACATCAACCCTAAGCTCCCAATGGAGCTATGCCCACCAGCATGAACTGGCAACCCGCGGCCTGCGGTAGAAGTGCCACCACAAAGAGTCCTACCCCAACCCCACAGTCCATTTCGCGCGGCTCCTTTGTAGTGTTGGAGGAAGTGAATATGGACTCAGACTCATCAAATGGGGACACCGAGGAGGTCGCCGTTGAGCACCCTCAGGTCCTTCCCCTGCAATGGAGCGGGGGCAGCATCCTAGGCTGGCTTACTGGGTCCTCCGCCCCCCACCCTCTCCTTCCCCTCAGAACCCTCGACGCTCCTCACGGATTGCAGCTAATAGTCAAGCTAAAGGACTCAAAACTAGCCGCCTCACAGCAGCAGGTTTAAGCGCTGGCAACCCCCCAGGTCATGGAGGGGAACAGCTATGAGTCCCCAAGGCAGCACCCTGGCCCTGCAATACATCAACGTGAATGGGGTGTGGGACTTTAAGCGGAGAGCCTGCCTCCTCCGCAACTTCAGGTCAGCACAAATTGACATCGCTGCTGTCCAGGAGCCCCATATCCTCCCCCAAAAACAATCTGCATGGAATGAACAGTTTGGAGGCAACTCCTTCTGGACAAACCATGCCGCCTTATTGTTTTGAATTCCCAGGTTAAAATCTATTCTTTTTCACAATATCTAGGTGGCCGCCTCATACTGGACAAACTCACCACTCCTGACTTCTTTTTCTTCGCTGCAAGCATCTACCTGCCTAATGCAGGTCAGGAGCAAAACCGGCTCTTGGAAGAGCTCGTCCAACTCAATCTCCCACGGAATCAGTCCTCTTGGGAGATTTCAACACAACCATAAGTCGCGTCCGTGACTCTTACCCCCCTGCAGCAAAGGAACGCCCTGGATCAAGTCGCCTCCAGGACTTCCTTCGCCTGAGTGGCTTTATGGATGCGCTTCCACCCTCCGCGTCTGGCCTAGGTTGCATGACTAGGATCCAGTATGATGGAGGAGCTTTCTAGTCAGCGTCACGCATAGATATGGCACTGATTGGCCCCCTGCTAATTGGCCGCGTCTCCTCCCCCATCTCTCGCAACAACCATCTGAGTGATCATAGGTCACTCATCGTTGTCCTCACCACCACGCTTATACTGTCGCGTAGGTTCTGGCCTAAGGTTGCCCCAGCTTTTCTCAACAACCCCTTCAATAAGGATAAGCTGTCTATGACCATCCGGGAGACTCTCACCTCCCCCACCCCACCTGCTTGACCACAAGGCTAGATGGGCGGTGACCAAGGATGGCATCGCCCGCGTTGCTTACAACTGTGCCAAAGCCCAGATGACCGCAGCTCGCGCCAGAATCAAAAGGGCGGAAGCCATAATCAGACATTTGGAGCGAAACTTCCAGCCTTTTCCCTCTCCCAGTTGGTTGGAAGACTGGGAAGCGGCGCAGGAAGCACTCCGCTTGGAGCTCACACTGCAGGAAGAACGGGCAGCAAACTTTACAACATCTCGTTACTATGCTCAATGGAAAACCCCACCCGCTTCTTCTTTCAGAAACAGAAAGCCCGGTCAACAGCGCAGGATATTACTGCACTGAGATTAGCACTACATACACTTCGGATAAGAAAAATCACGCGGGAACTACACCGCTTCTACTCCAGCCTCTTCCATGCCACCCAGGTGGACCCGTCGGACATCCAAGACTTCCTGTGGCGGGCTCCAGAGCCGCCCATTGACCCACAGCTGATGAGGCTCTACTGGCGCCTATCTCCATCCAGGAGGTGATGGAAACCCTTCTGATTTCCATGGCTTAAAGCCCCAGGCCCAGACGGAATACCCTTTGAGGTGTACCTTCTGGAACCTGCGGTGATAGCCAGAACCCTCCGCGACCTCTTCGCTGCATTATTGGTGAATGGCGAGGTCCTCCCCTACTCCAGAGGCTCAATCACGACCCTCATTCACAAGAAGTCTAACCGTGAGAACCTGGCGAACTGGCGCCCCATAGCGTTGATCAACACAGACCACAAGCTCTTCATGAAGCTTCTGGCCAACCGCATCACCAAATGGGTGTCACCTCGCCTCTCCCCATCCCAGCACAGTTTTATTCCGGGGAGGTCGTTATGGGACAACTATAATGACCTTCACGTGACTTTGACTGCTAACTCTTGTAAGGTGAATGGCTTTGTGGCTTTCCTGGATATGGAGAAAGCATATGATCGGGTGGCCTGGAAGTATATTGATGCTTCCCTGGCCCGCTTGCATCTCCCCCGCAGCTAGGCGCTGGATATCAGCGCTCTATGACCAGCTCCACACCAGAGTCCTGGCGCAAATGGGTTTTACAGTGGCAGTACCAGTTGGACAAGGTCTTCGGCAAGGGGACCCCCTGAGCCCTATCCTTTTTAACGTCACCCTCAACCCCTCTTGGCCTCCTTACAGGACAAGCTAACAGGGATTCTGGTCCCAGGTAAAAACCCCACCCGCACCATGGCATTTGCAGATGACACCGCCATTGCATTTGGCTTCCCTGGGGATGTTGCCCTCGCTGCTGTGACCATTGAGAGGTACACCAAGGCGTCCAACGCCATGGTCAACACCTCCAAGACAACAGTTGTACAGGTCAGCTCCCCCACCTTCCCCCCACCAAATGGTATTGAACCTGTGCGCGGTACCTACCGTCACCTGGGCGTTCTCACCTACCAACAAGGAGTTGCGCTAGAAAGAAAATGAGGACTTGCTCCTCGCAGCAGTTAACTCCAGGATTGCCAGCTGGAACCGGTGGCACATCACCCCCCAGGGTTGAGCTCTGATGGCCAATGTGTTCCTCCTCTCCAAAGTCTGGTTCCTAGTGCACGTCTGCCCAATCACAGATGCCTTTTATACGCGGCTCAATGTACACCTCCGCTGTTGGATCTGGGGCTCAAACCATCCACCAATGGCCCTCTCTATCATTGCCCAACCCTGCAATGAAGGGGGCATAGGGCTTCTGGACACGCGATCCCACGCCACCACAATCTTTCTGAAGTTCCTATGGACGATTGTCTGCTGGGACGCGACACCCATGTCCCAATGGGCGCCCGCCCTCCGCCAGTCAGTGTCAGCAGCTCTGGATCTTCCTAGAGCATCTCTGACCTCATTAGGGGAGTGTCTCACAACTACCCAGGCCATCGCCTGAAACCATCCTCATCCCCCAACTGGAACCAGGCTCTCCTTTCCCGAAACGAGTAGGCGCGCGGATCCACCATGTCTTCCCATACATAAGGGATGGCCCTGGCCTCAGCCCCCATCGCCATGCAATTGTGCACATTGGACAAGTTGTCACAACTCGCCTCAACCCCCAAGATCGTCCTCCCATCCGCCCAAGGCTCCTTGAGCTCCTCCCTCCCTCCGTGATATTTGACCTTAAGGAATTGTGGAAGGACGTCTATCACCCCATCCTGTCAGCAAAGGTGTCCAACACCTTATGGAGGGTGCTCCACTGTTCATACAGGACAGGGGACCGAACTGGCCCTACCTTCCAGCACCAAAGCTGCCCCGCTGTGCGGAGCTACCAACTCCCACCTCCATCATTTTTTCACCTGTCCATGTGTCACCACATTTTGCTCAAAGGCCCGCGCGCTCCTCCATGCTCAGCCCTGGTCTGGACACCCTAGCAAGACCTAATGTTTGAGCAGACGTTGCCTGGTTTCCACCAACCCCTCTGTGTCCTCGCCTATGCTACAGCCATCTGGACCATCCATGACTCCTTCCTTCGTGCTGCCTTTGACCAGCAGGTGTGGACCCTTCCACACATGATCACCTACTTTCAGGTACACTTTGAGATGGCCCTGAAGGTCTGCAACATGTCGCCAACCCTCCCCGCTCAGTTTTCACTGCAGCACGGCTCTGGCGCGCAAACCCCCTCCCTTTCTCGATGCCTCCTCCCTCCCCTTCCCTCGCCTCAGCTCTTAGGAGCCCAGGCGTAATTTAATAAACATCGATGAATCCCCCCCTTGGGTTGGGACCATCTAGTACTAAAAAAAGTATGCCATAATAAGAATCCTGAATATGACAGCGGGTCATATACCCTGATGGGGGAAACCCAGATCCCAGGACTAATATCGTCATGAGTAAATCAATTATCCCAGCATGACAGTAGATTGTAGGGACTGCACTCTGAGAAGGCAGTAGCGAGGAGGAAGAGGAAGAGCGCCATATGCTGATAGTTGTCCTGAGTAGCGTTGAGTATTGATAAGAATACTCCACTTGAACCAATGAAGTATTCAACCAAGTGTCCAAAGTGGTGTTCTCATGCCTGGTCATTTTCTCACTGGAAATCTAGGAAGGAGGGGGAATGTGTTGGGATTTTTGCCCATATTCCCAGCCTTCTTATTACCAGGGATCGCCTGGGGAAAACTCCCTAGGGCGAGGTGAATTGAAAAATGGTTATCCCAATTTTTGGAGGAACTACGTTAGGGGGATTTTGGGATATTCGCCTGATCATATCTGTTGGGTATTGATCTGGATGAATACTTAAGATCTCATTTGGTGGAGTTACCAACAAAAGAGAGGCATCTGATAGTGATTAACTACCAGTTGTACCAATTGGGATTGGTCAGGTTTCATCACCAACTGATTGGGAATGAACAGTAAGTTTTGATTTGAGTGATGCCGCCTGCAACTAACGAATCAATCAGTTGGTGAGTGACATTCCATAATGGGTAATAAAACCATTACCTAAGCAGGTCGCTAGCCAAATATGGTTGGTTCACTTGTGTCAGGAAGTTGATATGACTGGACAATATGCTACCCATACTGGTGGATCAAAGGGGTTTGAGAAGAGTCTTGAGATTTACAGAAAAGATAAACGAATTATAATTGAGTAAAATGACATTCAGCTAATCAAGAGGATTTATGCCGAGATTTGATATAAATGAGAGTAATTTGGAAGGGGAAGAAGAATAGAAGATTACCAAGCTGAGGATGCATTTGGCTGGGGGAACTGAGGTATAAAGAGTCTCACGGAAGATTGAAATGGGGTCTTTTATGAGAAAAAGAGGAGCGCAGAAAGGTCTGCGATTTATATTAAAATAAAGGTAGAAATAAGGGGCGATAGCTCTATATATATTTTATTGAAGTTTTATTAGGAAGTCAGTGATCCTCATATCGTCCAATTTGGTTGCTCAGTGGCTAATATCCTGTGCAAATCCAACTTGGCGGAATTGATCCCAGACGCCAAGGATCAACAACTTGGATAGAGAGGAAAATGTTAGGAACACGTTTTCTGACTCTTTCTGTTTAGGTCTCGAGGATGTCCAATGACAGAATCCTAGCTGGGATGGGGAAGACCATCACTGCTGAGATGAGGATGGGTGACTCAATGACAACGGCTGCTGTTTCATTGAAGAGGTGTCAACCGAGGGTCAGATGACCGAATCCCCACTATAAATAGCCTAGGATTCACTATAATAAAAAACAGATTATTAGATCATATTAAATATATATAGATCTAAGTTGTTCATATGGTATATAGTTTAAAGAGTAAACTATCATCATCTTCCATTGTGCTATTCTTCTCAAGGATATTATTGCTGTGTGAGATAATTGTAAGACTCTTAGAGAAAATAGTAAAGATCTGAGCGGGGATATAGAGAAGAATGAGATACAATTGGGGATTGCTGCCAACTGTGTGTTGGACCAAAGAGACTGTTACCAGGAAATCTCAGTGAAGATTGGGTTGGACAGAAGGAGGGAATTCCTACAAACACAACATCTTAAGTATTTAATTGGGAATACTGGCTGAGCGTTGGGCCGAGATATAAGAATTTATAAGCAACTACATCTAATAGTCATCATACTATTATCAATCAATAAGCTATTATACTATACAATGCGATGAAGTACATGAGAAAACTGAGCCTGTGCAGTAAAAAGATTACTAAGGTTGTTTGCTAATAACCACTTAAGTAAATTTTTACATTAAGCTTAAAATTAGTCATAAGAGGAGTGATAAAAGTATCAAGCCATTAACTGGTACAGGCCCAGAAATCCCAGTTTCTGCATAATCATGAGGGGCCTGTTAATCCAATTGTCATCTTTTTACCTCCAGACCCTCCAGAATTTCATGCCAATTTCAGTTTAGAAAGGTAATAGAATCTATATGGGCAACCTGTTTCTTCGGAGCTTTGTTATGGAACATTGAAGAAGCAGCTGACTATCAAATTCACTCAATCATGTATGACCCCATGACAGGTTTGTTCAAATTGGGTGAAGCGGCTTTCAGTGAGCTTGGTAAACGCACTGTAATTATCCATCTCATCCAATAAGGCCTTAATTGAGACTCTAGAGTAAAGAGGCTACATCTAATTGGAGCTTGCATCCTTGAGTAACATTGCATATTTGTTCTTGTAAGGTAGTGAGCGCCCTTAAAATGTCTTGTTTCCAGGAGTCATTAGATTCAAAGGAATAGGCACCATGGGACCAGATGGTCCTTGAGGTCCACAGGGACCTTCAGTCCCTTCACTCTTGGAGGCAATATCATGATATGCTAACTCCTGGTAGTGCTGATGGAGGGTCCGCACAATATCCTC
The DNA here is from genome assembly GCA_022478985.1 of Massospora cicadina. Lineage (NCBI taxonomy): Eukaryota > Fungi > Entomophthoromycota > Entomophthoromycetes > Entomophthorales > Entomophthoraceae > Massospora > Massospora cicadina. The sequence goes on from JAKSZP010014568.1 coordinate 180,685, forward strand.
AATATGGTTGAGCATTGGTTTCAGGCGGCCTCAAGGATCTGCATATTCTGATGTAGCTAGTCCTCAATATAAACCAAAATTCCACTTTATAGCACTGCAAGTCGATTTTGAACCTCATTAATTAAATGATTGTATTGACAATGTTTTTCTATTGTTATGAACAAATGAGGAGGCTGCAGTGTAGAAATCAACAATATTTGAGTTTAGTGTTTGAGTAAGTCCTAGTTGTCACGCTACTTCATGGTAATGCAACTCAAAATATTGTAGGAGGTGGTGAATGGTTGGATGGACGAAGCTTCAAAGATAGCGCTCAGTACCATAATCCAATTCCCCAAAGGGTAGTAGGGCTGAGGTATATAAATCTCGCTTCATGAAAGGCACAGAAGACACTTAGGTGTGACTAGAACAGCCTCCCATGGAATAGATGTCAATTACTAGTTGTCAAATTATCTCACTGAGGTTCTCATATTGGATTTGGTACTGGTCATGGCCAATGTATAGTAAGGCTAATTGTAAAGTGGCCCAAAACTCTAGGCATTTTAGGGAGTCCAGGAGGTACTTTGTACTAAGAGGTATTAATTAATCTAGTTACACTTCTTGACCAATCATCATATTGGTTCCTTTGATGTCTATTGTTCTCCATTTTTCGTGATAGATGGTTCACTTGGAAAGCTGGAGCCCCTGTAGTGAGAACCACTTATGTTGGTATAACAGTTCTCTGGACTGTAGCTGAAGTTCAAAATTGGACTTGAAGCTGTAAACTAATTAAAAGGTTGTTGATTATGAAAAGATGGGGCAAATATACTACTTTATGGAGTTAAAAAGTGTCAGTATTCATAGGATGTGTGGTGATGTGGTGCCTCAGGGACATCCATGGCCCCATATGATCAAGGTCTTTCACAGCCTTCTGGATTGGCTACCTGTTTATTACCCTCATTTTTCTGCGTCGTCCTCATTATTTCACTGGTGGGGGATGCGTGTAAGTCCAGGGAAATGTCCCCGGTGTGTCAATTGGGCCCTCTTTCTCATTTCTGAGTAAAAAGGCTCCAAAGAGGGTGGCTGTACCCCTCGTCACCCAGAGCAACCTAACCCACATGGTAGATGAGTGCAGGGTAACAGCCCTCCCTCTTTGGATCCCTCCCCCGGTGCCCACATTACATCACCTGAACTTGTACACCTGATCAGGGAAATTTGCATCAATATCACCAAAATGAAGTCGATCAGTCCAAAAATGAGTGGAAAATGAGCCTGATGATCAGAATCCACATAGTCAAAAAGGAATGAAGTTTGATAAATCATCTGGATCCACTGACAGTTTTGATTCGGCCAACACCACAATTATCAAAATTAACCCACTCCCAAAATCATTGAGGATGATCCCCAACATGCAGGTAGCAGCATTAGACACCATCGACAATAGTTAGAAGCTCCCTTCCAGAAAATTGGGCGTTGCAGCTGATGCAATGTTTTTTGACTGAATGAAAGGCCCAGTGACAGGAATGGGTGGGTTGGGCATCCCAAACCTGTTCCCAACCAATTGGGACCGCCCCTACATAGGCTGGCCTTGGGGGGATTCCCATTGCTCATAAGGCCAGACGCCGTCATACCAACTGCCATAAATGCAGTCAAGTCTCAGTTTGGGCGTTTGAGGTTAAGCTGACAGTGACTTGGCCTGCCACCAATTCCTTCGATGTCAGTTCCCAGTGAACTTATCTGCCCCCATTCCCAAATAATTCGCTGGTTAGGCCAAACTTGAGGGACCCAATCCCGGCTTGTTTCCTCATCAATTGAACACTATATCAATCAGTTTCATCGCACTGAGAAAATTGTTGGTCAATTTTTCTTCCTTTATTTTCCATTAAAACTTTTGCATAAATTTAGTTTTTTATGTTGAAAATAAATCGCCTTTTTGGCCAACACTCACATGCCCCTTGAGGTTAAAGGCCGTATTTGTCTGGTATTTTATTATGTGCCTGTATGAGAATCTGGCTCACTGGCAGTCATTGGCGAAACTCCTTTCTAGTCTCATATCTGTCATACCTTTAGCAGTGCCTTTGGCATTCTGGTTTGCCATTTGAATGCTCTGGCACCTAGGCTGGCCGGCCGGTCTAATTCTAACTTTCTGTTTGCCTGACAACGCGCCTCTTGATGTTTAGGAAGCAGAGGTGCAATTCCTTAAGGCATCTTCATCTAAACTCATGCATGTGACGCTTCCTGATCAAAGCTCTCATTAGTGTCTTTGGGACAAAATTGATTGTAAGGGCTCAATAGTCATCTTTTTGAAGCTCAATTAAGGAGTATGGATCTCAACTCTCTCATCATATCAAATTCTGATGCTGAAAATTTTAGTTCTGTAATGGCATGTAATGCTTTCAGAGTGACTTTTATTTCAGAAAGGCGTGTGATCCTCAGGCTCTGGGCTTTGATTACGTCATTTGTTGATCTGGTCTCCACATAAAGTTGATTAAAAATTTTACAGCGTTAATCAGGTGATTGTCAAAGTTGATGATTCTGTTCTGGCCAAGATGAAAGCTTTTCCTGAGATATTGAATCTGATTAAAGTGGTTGACCACTACTTCCAAGAGGCAAATGAACTGTCAGTCCAACTCGATTACAACTGCCATATGGTTTGGTCAGTCATAGTGTGAGCCTCTCAATTGGCTGCCTCCACCGCGGTGTACTGTTTCACCTCTGCTTTCAGGTAATTATCAACCTGTAAACATCGTTGGGTCATATCAGCTACCCATTAAGAAGATGCCCCACGCTGGTCTATCACTCACCAATGATGTGGGTCAAATTGGAGAAGTTGGTCCGCAAGCTTTTGTGTCTATTGTTGAGCTTTGTCCATATGACATTAGGTATGTAAGATGACTGATTAAACTTTTTAAAAAGGTACCTTCCAGCCAATCTACTTGAAGATAGTTTTCCCAGTGTTGAGCTTCTTCTAACTCAAACATTCTGCCAATCTTGATGTTTCTGCTGTTTGAGGATTCACATGTGTTTGCAGATTGAAGGGCGTATATATTATGCAATCATTCTGAAAAAACCTGAATTGTGATCTTCTTGATAATGTAGGACTTTGACTCTAACATAATAAATGATATTTTAAATAGAGGTAGTCATGGATTCTGTAGTTTCAAAACATCCTCAAGTGTGCTTTGTTGAGGGCTTCAGCATGGAGATGGTATCCAGAGAGGAGCCATTCCATGATTTCTTCAACATGTTCAAGGGGTACGCTGGCCATTCTATCTACCAACTGAGAGTCCTGTGGTCTTAAAGAAACAAGATCCATAGCAGGGGCTTCATTTTCCTCATAAGAACTCCTGATGTGAATTGATCATTGGGGTTCCCCTGTGTCCATGGTTTGGGGGATACTTGTCCCCAAAGCTAATAACGAAGCAGTTAAGTCCTGAATCATGGTGTTGTATTCTTTGTGTTCTTCTATGGTGGCATCAAAAGTGCCTCCTGTAGTTAGCACCATTTGTTGAATTATGTACTGCAACTGGAATGACAGGCATAGGTATGTTTGCACTTAAATGGATACATCTGTGTGAAGGCAGTGTACCTTTAAATAAAAGTAAAGCTTGAAAAAATATAAGCCTTTATTCTAGATAATTATAAATGTGATGTAGTCTCAGTAGGTACTGCCAGCTTGGACATCCATTGTTGATTGTGTCTCTGGAATGTAAATCACTGTGTATCCCCTTCTTCATGGTGGGCCAACCTTTTTTGTAATCTACCTCTAGTCAATAAACCTACTCCTCAGCCCCTGCACCTTTTAGAGTTTTCTCCTTATGGTCCACTGATATTAGTGGATTAAACTGTTTGGGACATAACATTGTTTTGTCCAAAGTCGGGAACACCTTGGGTAATTTGTTAAGTCTCTGAAGTATTTTCATAGTTATAGGTCAACTGCCGATGCTCAAGACATATTCAACTGAGTAAATATGATAATCTTTTACCAAGGGTATTGAACTGGTTTGAGGGACTGAGCGAGTAGATAAGGTTCAATCTGCCAAAATTTAGGTTTGTAATAAATATACTAAACAGAAGTTTAACGTCAGGTCATTTTCTAGTGACTTATCTGACAGCGGAACAAATTGAGATCAATCTGCTGAAGGATTTATATAGCGGTCAAGGTTAAAGGTGAGGTCTATATGGCACTGGGGATAATAGGTCTGGTCCTGATATCCTATGGTTAATCAAACTAAATCTAAACACATGTTAATCTCAAATAGTGATTGTGAGTCTTTGATTATTCCCCTCTTGTCAAACTTTGGCAAGTTGATGAGATTAACCCTATAAACGCTAATGTCCTCAGTTGCTCGACTGGTTTTGTGGTGTGTTTGGTAAGTTGGCACTTTAAGTTCTCTACCTGAAGTTTTGGCAAGTTAAGGTAAAAGAATGGAAATGGGTGTAGTGCGAAATGGTGTATCATGGTTGTCTGAGACATTCAAGCGGCGCAAATAGGGGTTTCTAGAATATTAATCTGATTCAAATTTGTCAAGGGTGGGTATAAAAGTCAGAACTGATGGAATAATTTGTTCCACATGTGCCTCGCCACTTTTTTTGATCTGAGTCCATTGGAATAGAATTTTGCGCATTAATGGAATTTTTTTTGTTCTTCTGATGGAAGGGCCCTGATGGCATTTATTGAGATTTTTTCTATATTATTCTTGGAACTAGTCTAGTTTGTCAGAAAGGTATTAGCACTAATTCTCTAAGGTTCACTCACACTTAAATAATATTAGTTCTGTGGTTGAAAATTGAGCTGTCAGGGCAACATTTTACTTTGTAAGGTATATGATTCTCAGGCTCTGAGACCATGAAAGGTCATATAACGAGCCAAACTCTTTATACAGACAATTGGTTAGTTATATAGCCTCATTCAGACTTACTTTGAGGCTGCGGATTTTGTCCTGACTGACCTTAGGACTCTACTCAAGATTTTGAATTTTATTTTGCAGATTGATCACCGCACCAAAGAGGCAAACAAGCTGTCAATCCAACTCTTCTACCTACTGCCAGATGGTGCGGCCTGTTTTAGTGTGGATATTTTGATCAGTGGCCTCTGCGGATGTATGTTGTTTCACCTCTGACTTCAAATAGGCTTCAACCTGGCTGAAGTGATGAGTTATGTTGGCCACACTGGGCTGACGTCCCACGCTGGTCCAATATCTTACAAATGATGTGAGACAAGTTTCTGTTTAGTTGGTTGTCAAGTTTATATGCTTGGCAATTTTTCCTTCTTGATGCTGATTGTGTAAAATAACCGCAAAAACACAAAAAAGGTACC